>PVIJ01008138.1:13685-76720 GCA_004024925.1 Scalopus aquaticus
CTTTCTGGCTTATTTCACTGAGTATGATCCCCTCTAATTCCATCCATGTCGCTGCAAATTGCATGTGTTTATCTTCTTTCCATGCTGAATAGTATTCCATTGTGTATATGTACCACATCTTCTTGATCCAATCATCTATTTTTGGACATCTGGGTTGCTTCCATACCTTTGCTATTGTGAACAGTGCCGCAATGAACATGCGGGTGCATGTATCCTTTCAGATTAGTGTTTTTGTATCCTTTGGGTAAATTCCCAAAAGTGGGATTGCTGGGTCATTTTATCCCATCTCTTCTTAATAAACTAGGTTAAATGGGCTATCACCCAACACCTACAAATGTAGTTTTATCATTGGATCAGTGGAATTTTGAGAAATTCAGTAAATGAGAAGAAACTAGACCTAGAGAGATGCTGTTTTCTATATTTGGCTCCTTAGCCCTACCTCCTAAACACCGCGCTGTCTATAGTGAGCATGCCCAATGCGATCACTGAAACAAAATAGTGAAGGTCATGGACTTCGGGGCCAGGTTCCCAGGGAATCCTAGTTCTGCTGCCTTCTAGATTTGAAAACTTGCATGAATTTATTAGGCTCTCTGTGCCTCTGTTTCCTCAACTGCAAAAATGTCCTTAATAATAGTAACTTACCTTACGGGAAAGTAATGAGTATTAAGTGAACTAAACTTTGTACAGTGGTGCTCAGTACATGATCTCTTTTATCCAAACACTCCAAGGTGTCTGCCTTTCCCGAAACATTTTTTTCCTATTAATTTGAATACAATAGTAGTAAAAAGCTTAAGAATAAAAAAAAAAATAGGAACTGCATACAGAAGTGTCTAAGGTAGAAAAGATGAGCAAGTGATTTCAATCTTGTGGCAGAAGAAAGATCAACCTAGAGAATCTATGGCAATTCTCCTTGACCATAAAACCAAGAATCACCTCTGTCCCCTAAAGGTTCTCATACTTGTCTTGCTTTTAAGATAGTTGCTGTGAAAGATGCGTATCTCAAGGGAGACTGAGTTTCCTATTTGAAAGTTTTGAGAAACTCATAGCTTTATCTTGAGGTTCATAGAATTGGCTTTAACCTGGATTGAAATGAGTTTATTTAACTAGATAGAAATTAATTCTGAGTTGATGTCACAGTTTCTTACTTCCCTAGAATCATGTACTTAAGTTGTTTTATTTAGGATTACATAAAAATTGCTCTTAGTCCATCTGATTGTCACTGAGGCAACTTTATAAAGGACATTTTATTTAATCAAGCTAAGAGGTATTTAAAAAATATCTGGCAGCAGTAGTTACTTAAACCCTCACTGAGTAAAGAGACACTTTTTTTTTCTTTTACAGAACTCTTCAATTATCAGGTAACAACTCTTGCATCAAGCATTAGTTGGATGCAATAGATGATACCTCTTATGTGCCATTAAGCCCATAATTTTAATTCACAAAAATATTTTATTTTCTATTATTTCTTTTTTAAAAGGATTTATTTATTCATGCTGGATGTAGGCTAGAGGTGGGGGGGAGCGGTTAGAGGATTCACCAGAAACAGAGTGGGGAGCAGACCAGGCAGATTGACTGAAGTACACTGCTGAGGGGAGCAGTGGGTGAGGCAGGAGAGGTCTCCTGCACCATGTGGATAGCTGCCTGGAGGGGGATCAAACTCGTACCGCAGTGGCTCTGGATAGCTTCATAGTGTTGGCACTGAACCCATTGTGCCACCAGGGAGGCCCCTTTTCTATTATTTCTATAGCCATAGTGTCACTACTTGATTCTTAAAATTATTTGCTCAATATTAAGTGAACTTTGACCTCATTGACCCAAATATGACTATCAAATATTATTTACTTAAACAGATAGTTAAGTCACCTTCATTTGAGATTTTATATATATATATATATAGATATGTAAAAGCACCACATCTGCATTTGTATATATGTATAAACAACTCACACATATATACATTATACAATTTTCATATGAATTTTGATACTTGATTATAAAAAATTGAACCACATGTGCTCTGTGCATAAGATAGCAATTGTTGTAGGAAAATAGAAGACTCATTTTCACAGACTACAATAAGAGATGGCCATAGATCCCACAGAGATTTATGCACTTTAACAAAATGCTTCTTTGGAAGATTGCAGAGAATTAACCATAATGATTTGAAATTACTTTGGCAAAATTTTGCTGTCATAATGGCAAGATTTAAGGAAACAAAAAATATTTTCCTTAGTCTATGAACCTCAATGTTTGGTAGCAGTGATAAATGATTTACAGGATGAGGAAAGCAGTCCTCCTTAGTTCTTGGCCCACAGACAAGTCCACAGGTCCCAAGAGGGTATGGAAAAGGAGAACGGATGCAAGGCTGGCATCTAACATTATGTTCTTGATTAATTCCATAATTGTATTAAAAACCAATCTAGATAGTAGCTGAGGAGCCCCTGATCTTGAGGACAAGTAAATGTCCAAGCACATGTCTCCTAGACTTGCCTTGTGTCTTCCCTGTTCTTTATTTCTAGGTTTTGGCCTCAGGCACCTGGTTTGCTCGTGTACGTGATTTGCTTATCTTCAGCCTTCCCCCACATAGCCACCAACATTTGTTCCCACTCATTGCCCAACTTGACAGTGGACTAGTAATCAAGCTGAATATACACCTTACTAACTTTCAACTTCCGAACAGTCTCTTACTCCCAGACTCTAGCCAGGGGTAAGAAAAAGGCCTGAGACAACATGACAATTATGGGCGTACAGATAGGTGATGCCTTGCCAATGGTCTCAAGGTCAACAAAATGTGGCTTCTGTTAAGAATGGTTTATTTATTTATTTTTTAATTTATTTATTTATTCATACAAAGATTGGGATGCAGACAAGAGGTGTGGGGTGTTGAGAGAATTCACCAGAGACAGAGTGGGGAGCAGAACAGGCAGATCGACTGAAGTACACTGCTGAGGGGAGCAGCAGGCAAGGCAGGAGAGGTCTGCTGCGCCATATGGGAAGCTCCCTGGCTGGGGATCGAACTCTTGCTGCAGTGGTTCTGGATAGCTTCACAGTGCTGCAACTTAACCTGTTGCACCACCAGGGAAGTCCAGGAAAGGTTTGTTTTATGCAGAAAACAAGGCATTTCCATGTTTTAAGCTGAATATGGCCTTTTCTACTCAGTTATATCTTTCCATGAAAGAATGGCAATTAAATTGTAGAGCATAAGCATTTTGCTTAAAATGAGTCAGTTTAAAGTAATCCATTTCAAATCTGACACAAATCATAATTATGTGTTGAATTCATAGTCAATAGATTTGTTGTGAATACCTTCTCTGAGCCAACTGCTGTTCTAAACACTAGAATTAGAATGGAATTTCATGGTCTCTAGACCCAGGGAACACTGAATAAAAATAAACACTTAAATAAAGTAATAAATAAGCAGAGAAACAAATAGACAATAAGTCCTCTGAATAAGAAAAAATAAGGTGATATAGTAATAGAATGAGTGTGGAATGGGAAAGATATTTGCCAAAGATGACTCCTTATACCTGGAACAGTGTAAATAAAAAGGAGACAGCTGTGTGAAGATATGGAAAAAGAACAAGAAGAAAATGGAAGTGTTGAAGTCCAGAGATGGCAAGTTAGAGTAACAGAAGTAAGGACTTTGTCCTGGTATATAAAGTAAAAAGATAAAAAATCAGAAGCACGTGAGTTAAGAAAAGTAGAGGGGGGAAGACCCTGTAAAATCCTATAGGCCACACTTACAGTAAAGACTAAATATAATGATGTGTTTAAAGGGAAGCCATTAGACATTATAATGATTTTAACTAGGAAAGTACATGGTCTGATTTGTATTTTAGAAAGACAATACTTGATGTTGGTGGAGTTATAGCGTGGCATAGATAGAAGTAGAAAGATCAGGTAGGGGGTTGCTTCGATTACAGATGAAAGGTATCAGGAGACTGGTCCAGCTGGATGCCTAGGATTAACAGGGAATAATAATATTATATAATAAAATAATAGAACTAGTGAACTAGTAAGGAATAATAATGATGACCGCATTGGCAAGTCCTTAAATAGGATTTATTATTTTAAAAGCACTGTTGTTATAGACACCCATACACACAAACACACCACAATTGTAGTCTTCACAACATTCAGTGGAGTACAATAGATATGATTATTGTCATCTCCACTTTACAGATGAAGAATCTGAGCCCCAGAAATACTGCCCAAGGTCTTGTAACTCACTGTGAGTCAGAATTTCAAGCTACTTCAGTAGCTTGGTACCACTGTACTATGCTGCTAAAAAAAATAAAGTGGTCTAGTAAGAATATATTTTAGAAGTTAAATCTATCAGAATTTCTGACAGATTTGATAGAATTCCATGGTGGAATATAAGAGTAGTAAGAAATCAAAAAGGACTACTAGGTTTTGGCTTCAGCAATTGAATATAGGGTTATGCCAGATTTCTGAGGGAGGCAGGGTTTTGGGGAGAGGTGACTTGGGGAGAAGAATATGCATCCATCAGGGTTTTTTGACCATGTTAGGTTGAGATGCTACTTAAACATTCAAGTGACAATGTTCAGTAGGCAGTTGGAATCCAAGGCCAAGGTCATGGTTAGAGGTATAGATTTGAGAGGCATCAGCATATAGATGAAATTCTATGTTGTGTGATTTAATAATTTTGTATTAGAAGTGTAAATGCAGACCTTAAGGGGGCAGAGGGAAGAGCCCTGTGTGGTTCTCCATTAGAAGTCTGGCACAGGGAGAAGAGCCAATAAGACTAGGAAAAAGTAGTGAAGTAGAAGTAGAGAAAAATCAGAAAATTAGAGATGTCACAGAAACCTAAAGAACAAAGTGTTTCAAGGTAAACTTGTTGAATGATGCTAAGAGAATAATATAAAGCACAGAACTCCTCACCATCTCTGGCATAAGATGGGTCAGTTAAAAGCTTGATATCAGTTTTTTTTTTATTGGAATGGGTAGGACAGTAAAAATAGAGAGACAACATCTATACACAGCTCTTTTGAGTGACTTTCCTGTTTCCACGGGGAGAGAGTCATTTCTGAAGAGACACATAAAACAAGAACTCTGTAAAAAAGACGGGTGATGTTAGGGCATAGGAGTGGTGACATAGTTTGCTCATGGGGATGAACCAGTGGAAACAGCAAAATCTATGATGTAGGACAGAGAAACATAAATACAGGAATAACATATGCACGCAGATGAGAGGGCTGAAACCCACACAAAAACAGAGCTTCTAGAAATTCAGATGCCTAGAAAGCAAACCAGGAAATTCCTACTCTTGAAGTCTAAGTTGGAGACTAAACTAAATATGTGTGCTTTAGTTAAACCCTGCAGGTGATTCAGATGCACAGCCAGAATTGAAAACAGCAGACACAACTTTTAAAGATATATTTAAAGCTTAGGCCCAGTTCAGTACCAGACCCAATAAGCTTTCATCAGTCTCAACCACTTTTTAATGTAACGCTTCTTTGCCTCCAGTCTTGTGTTGAACTTTCTCTGAATCCTCACACTGAAGTATAGAATCTCTTCCCATATATGCCCCATGCCAACAAGCTTTTGAGCCTGAGGAAACCCTGTAATCAAAAGTGCTGGGCAGTGGCTTCCTGCCTGCCTTTGACAGCTTCTACCTGACTGTATGGTCAGCCCTAGGTTGCCTTTGTCTCCTTTCTAATGAAAGGAACAGTCTAATGTCCTAGCATTCCTGATTGGCTTTCTTACCTCATCCTTCCTTTCCCTTTTATTTTCTCCTACCCTAAAACAATGTAAAAGAAAACTTAAAATGTTATAAAGCAGCATGCCTGCGGTAGCCTGAATAGAAATCTTTAACTGTTTCCTTCTAATCTTTAGATTCTATGACAGTTTGCTGACAAGTAGCTCCAGACATCTCTGTCTCCAGTTATCTTGTATGTATCTTTCTCCTGATTAATTTCTTTCCAACTGTGGGTCACCTGGCAACAATCATTAAGCTAGAATTAGAGACAAAACCTCCTCTTTGGTAAAAAGACCTGAAGTTAAAAGAAAAAAATCCATACTGTGTTAGTATATAACTTTGTACTAGCAATTATCAAAATTATATTATTGAGTGTTCCTTAATGACTTAATGGCTTTGTAGAAATTTATCAAGTAGATGCAGAATACCATTTATTTAATCCATTTATGTTGACTGAGATTGTTAACACTTTTTCATTATTACATTGTGTTGAACTTCCAGGTACATACTTATATTTCCATAGAAAATTTTAAATGTGATCATCTATTTGGAAAGAGTAATGCCAGCAGGCAGTTACATTTCTTCATATGCATTTAAGAATCAGTGCCTCTCCAATATTAAGAATCCCAGAAAGGATTCTGATGGGCTCAGTACAGTTAAGGAACAGCCTGCCAGTCATCTTTTAAGGGGCCACCATTGTGGCTAGATACAGGATAAAATGATTGGAAAGTGTATGGGCTGCTGCTCAGTTCTGAAGAATTAAATCCTTTGGAAACTACCACAGAGGCCACCTGCTGTTCTTTCAGGGTTCTCTGTCTGTGACCACTCTTTCCTTTGCCAGCTATAGGGGGCTCTGCACAGACTGATAAGCAAAGGAAAGAATAGACATATAACTAGAAATTAGGTGTAACAATGGATGAAGGCCTGGATTAAAACAAGAGCTCACACCATGTCAAAGAATTTCCTATCTCTCAGCTCTGCCTTTTTTTAAGTTGCTATATTCATTTGTAGGCAAGCTTGCCCCATGCTCTGGCAAAGATGGCAACCAGAAATTTCTAGGTTTGTGTTCTACTGAATCGACAGCACCGATGGAATGGTTGCTTCTCTTTCCTAGAAGGTACATTAAAACATCTAGACTGCAGAAAGAGATGTCATTAGTGAGTGGAACATATCAACAGGTAGTCCCATCTATTTAACAAAGTTCTTCTGTTTTAGCTATTTCAGTGTCTGAATTGTTTTAATACCACTTGGAAAGGTAGGTTTTTTGTGGTGTTGTCTTTTTCTTCTCCCTCCCCTCCCTCTTTCTCTCCCACTCCTTCTCTCTGGCCCTATGTTTTCCCCACTCTTCCCCCTCCTTCTGGAGCATTTCTAGGTCTGGGCTCCTACTGGGTGCTGGAATTACAAAGATCCATGGAGCCTTTTCTCTCCCCTTGGGACACTCATGTTGTTCAAAGGAAGACAAAAATGCTCTCAGTTAAGTAATGAAAATCATGCATATGAAAACTTTTAGCTAAGAAGCATTGTACAAGGAAGGATAAATGGAACACTGGTAGAAGAACCTAATGAGATTTTATTTGGAGAAGGCAGAAAGACAAGAAGATACCATGTGAACTCAGTCTTTGAGGGTTCATGCAAGATTTCTGGACAAATAGTAAAAGGAAGTGTCCAAGTAGTTGCCTGGGTAAAAGCAATAAAATCTGAAATGGCCTCAAGCACATCAGGATGTGGGCATGGCTGGAACCTGTGGTACATATAGCCAGAAATGAGACTAATGCCATGGCCTGTTCTATGTGAGCAAGTGCATGCAGTGACCTATCGTTCCCAGTATGTATATGTATACACACACATAGATACCCTAACCACTAAGGAAGGTTATTATTAAATACACAAAGTGTCTCATCATGCCTGGAATCTGCAGAAAGGTGTTTTAACCACCAACTCCTTGAATTTCCAATGTTCTCAAGCCCCAGTCCCTCACAGTGCTTCAGTCCATCTTTATAGCACGAAGTAATAGGGCCAAACCCTGATACAAACAGTCCTGAGCCACAGGGAGAGTGTTTATGGTTTTAAAAGCTCAGACACCCACCAACTTTAGAAGAAATTCTTTGGATGGTAGGATAAAATACATGCCTTGTATAAATTGAAGTTGTACCAATCACTGAAAGCCTTTGATTAGAATCAGTTGTCTTCCTGCCTGTCTCTTCTCTGTTGATGTGAGGGACGTGAACTTGACTGCGATTTAGGTTTCCCAGTAATAGGCAGCTGAGAATTCCTCTTACCTTGGATTTTCTTAGCTTGTGCACTGTTGTTGTACAGCAGCCATTTTGGCCTTCCAACTCCCGGAGGATGTTCAATCAAGGCATAACCTTTTATCAGGTATGACCAATTGCTGAGGGGAAAGAAAAAATCCTCAGGATGAGGTAGTAGGTGAAGTGTTAGAAATCTGTGATGGCATTGCATTTCTAGGGCCAGATTTGGCTGGAAGCTTGTTAGATATACCTCAGATATGAGAAAAAGTCAATATGTCAAGAGTTAATCTGCATAAATATGTTACTTTGCCCAGTCAGATTTGTGTGGGAGCTTGTAAGAAACCCCCTGATCTTCAAGAAGGCCAATGCATCAAGGACTAATCTCCACAAATATTCTAAGAGCTATCAAAGAAGAAAAATGAACTGTAGGGCCAACATTAATTGTGCCAGAGATAATTAGAACAAAGTGTTGTTAATTGTGTGTTGGTTTAATGTTAAAGTAAGGCTATGGCCTTTATTTTTTCACAGATTACATAAATTTTGATGTCAGAAACGGAAAGCTGGCTGGCTTGATTAATCAAAAGATATGTTTGCTAAGTTACAGCCAGTTAGGCATTTTAATCCTTACTTTATAAAGTATGATTAAGCATAGTATGTCATGAGTGTAATTGGAAAACAAACCCCCCATTCTGGGTTCTTTTTACTAGTGGATGTCTCTGATGTGATGTGAGGCTTCTAAGTAACTTACTTAAGTGTCATGAATAAAAATTACAGGCCATGATTCAAAAGGCAGTATGATTGATGAGCAGCCCCTGTTATAGAACGAGAGTATTCCATAAACTCTTACAGTTTGCCAGGAGAAAATGTTATATGACTTTGCGGAAAAATATAGTGGATCCAGCAAACTGCCCTTGCTATATAGGTATTGCCTTTACATGCTGAGTCAGTAATCCCGTCCCCCCTGAAACAATGACATGTGTAAGAAACCTTCTTGCTCTGATTTCTGATGGCCTCTTGAGGGTGATCTAATTCATTAGCATTCTAATTAGCCCCAATCCTGAGGCCTCACTTCTTGGGGAAAGGAATGTACACAGTTTTACTTTATAACCAAAGCATTGTGACAGAAGTACTAGGATGGATCAGGGATTTTAAAAATTGAATGTGGGAGGAGAGATTATAATTACAAACTGTCATGGGTTTAAGAATCTCTGCAGTTATTAGTGTTGGTAATTACTCCTATTTCAGAACTATATAAAGTATGACTTTGTTTTTACTTGCAAATTTAACTTTCTAAAAACAAATGTCTTCAGCATGCTCAATAGCATTCCTGGTTTTCTTTTTTTTAATATTTTGTACATACATACACACACACACACACACACACACACACAACATCTTTGTTCATTCATTTTTTTTTTTTACAGTGTTTGCTTTCTTTTCTCAGGTATAGTCACCCTAGAATTTCCACCACCAATTTACCTGTACACCATCACCATAATCCCTTCTGTTCTTCCTGCCCTCATTTTGAGCCCTCTCTCTCCCCCTCCCCTGTAGAATGTCTCTGAATTACAGTTGTCTGTTTAATTTTGTTTTGTTTTGTGGTTTTTTTAATTGTTGTTGTTATTTTTCTTAATCCCTGGTTTAGTTCCCATATATTCCTCCAATAAGTGAAGCCATCTGATATTTTTCTTTCTCATTCTGACTTATTTCACTGAGCATAATAGACCTTCTAGCTCCATCCCTGTGTCTGCTAATTGCATTAGTTAATCTTTTTTGATTGCTAAATAGTATTCCATTGTGTATATATACCACATCTTCTTGATCCAGTCATCTGTTTTTGGGCATTTGGGTTGTTTCCAAGTTTTAGCTATTGTAAATAGCTAAATATAGGGGTAAATATGCAGTAAATATAGGGGTGCATGTGTCTTTTGGATTAATGTTTTTGTGAACTTTGGGTAGATTCCTAGGAGTGGAATTACTGGGTCATATGGTAGCTCCATTTTTAGTAGTCTGAGAAATCTCCATACAGCTTTCCACAGTGGTTGGACCAGTTTGCATTCTTATCAGCAGTGTAGGCAGTTTCCTTTTTCTCCACGTCCTCACAACATTTGTTGCTGCCTATTTTTTTAATGTGTGCCATTCTCACTGGTGTAAGGTGGTATCTCATTGTGGTTTTGATTTGCATTTCCCTGATTATGAGGCATGTTGAACATTTTTTTTTTCATAGGCCTGTTGACCATTTGCATTTCTTCTTTGGAGAAATGTCTAGTTTTCTAACTGGAATCCCTTGTGGTAAACAGAAAGCAAGCTCTCTTTCAGAGTTCAGTGTTTACTAGTTTTCAGATAATGTAGTGGAGCAGGACTCCTTCAGTAAGCAAGTTTTCACTGGGCTTTTAAAGAAGCTATAGCTTGTAAAATGTGCCCACTGTTTTCTTTGAGAGGACAGTATCTCAACATAGCAAGGAAAAAAGAAGACATACTTTGAAATTGCAAGGAACTTGAGCATTTTGGTAAATTTGGATATTTTTTTCTCAAGACAGAGCCTTTTCCTTCACTTTTGTCTGATTTGTAGTGACATCCATGGGCGCTTTCTTAGAAATACAAAAAGCACCTTTTCTTGTGACATCATGATTGTTTTTTCACCTTTTTTGTGCCTAGGGCCAAAGTCAAATTGGTTTTGGTAATCTCATAAAATAGCAAGATGATCCTGAATATATTTAGAGGGAACTGCCTTCTGTACAGTGTAGTAACTTGAGGGAAGTAACTCTTAAGTCCAGCTTACAAAGAAAAACAGTGATGGACAAACAGTGCATAATGTGCAGATGTTTCTAAATCCATATGATAAGATGGGTTCCTCAGAATTCCAAATAACCAAGAATCTCCCTGCAGTCTTGTTTTGTGAAAGAGAAACAAATAGAAAGCATGCAGGCTTTCTCCCCCACAGCAGCACCTGGGTCTTTTCTGAGATGAATGTAAAGTCATGAGTCAAGACCCTGTTTATAATCTTGCCCAATCCTCACTGTCCAAAAACTAATCCCAAAGGCCTCAATGCAAAGGGTATGAGATTCATGGATCATGAGAACGACTAAAGCATGTTTGTTGTCAAATGATGATATAATGGCTAAGTACTATATATTGTATAATGGTAGTGTAGCAATTATATAATATTGCAAACTCCTGATGCCAGACACATGTAAATTTGGTAACATCAGTGGTATATTTTTGGGTAAGATAGTCTTTTTCTGATCTTTTGTGGATCATTAACTCAGCTCACAATTATATAAAAGGGATTTTTCAGAAATATTTTTAGTAAGATACAATCTGGGAGTAAATGTATAGTGAACATTTGGTCTATTTAAAAAGTTAATTTCTTTCTACAATATTCACCCATAATTACAAAACTTAAAAAGCTAAAAAAAAAAATGTGTTCATTGTACTCCTTCTCTCCTGTCACCCTGGCTCCCCTACGTTCTCCTTCATTTGTTCACAGGCAGATAGGTAGACAGACAGACATGCACACACTCCATCCATACACACACCTCATGTGCACAGGTACTGCCTGCGTACCCTCACCCCTCATAGGCTCCGGGTGTCTGAGAGTACACACTGAGTCATGCTGATGACGTGAGCCCCTGAGATATTTTGCTTCCACACTTCTGGACTGTTTTCTTCATCATCTTCCTATTTCACCAGCTTCTTTGCTTCTTCTTATCACTGGAGAGATGGAAAAGGGGTCTCTGTCCCTCTTTCCTCTCTATGTTCCCTTTTTCTAGTTCTCTGGATTCTTTTGGCCTCAGAATTGGAATACCAAAAGTTCAATGTGGCAATGTGGTCTTTTTAATCTATTTGCATTTTCTTTTCCTTCCATGGAATGAATTGTTATAATGAATCAGCCAGACTCCTTATATTAATCTTTGGTGTTTAAAGCTCTAGACTTGATTTATTGGTTCCTAGGGATTGCTATCCACTGCCTAAGTGCAGGTGTGGGGAGGAGAGAGAAGCAGGAGCACAGTGTTATACCTGGGTTTGTAGTCATTTAAACACCCAGGCCCCCCAAGAGGTCAGGTCCCAATTGGCCAAGATTTGCCTCTGTGCTGTGCCTTCCAACTCCAGCTTCCCATGAAGGGGCTAGAGGGTGAGTCTGTTATGTTCACATCTCATTTTTGAGGCTGTCGAAAATATAGTCACCATTTATCACTCTATCTCCTAGACTCAGATTCTGTCCCCAAACCTTTACCCTCAATGGCTAATTTATGTTTCTTCAACTTCTGTCACTGACACTGTCAGCTGCACTGCTTCTCTGCCTTCCTGTTAATGCCCCTTTCCTGCTGGAGGCTGGCTTCAGGGAGTTCTTAGAGCAATTCTTCTGCTCTCTCAGCACACAATAGTCCCTTTTAACTTCTCTCTGCAGCTATTTGGGTACCTGCTGCCAGCTGCTCCCTGCACATAACCATCTGAGATGAATCATGTCGCAATGAGTTGCAAACCCACATTTAGCCAAACTAGTCGCCCCCAAACCAGCCATTGCGCAAGGGTTCACTTTTCTCTGGCTTCTTCACTTGCATCATTGTATCAGGAAGAGTACAGAGAATGCATTCACAGAAAACAGTCAATAAGGAAGGATCTGTTTGATTATATTAAATAAATTAAGACACCAAAATGGTCCACCATTATCTGAGTCAGTCAACAAACACTTGTCACTATTCCCTTTCAATTTCTGCATCCCGTGGGCATTTATTCAGAAAGTGCCTATAGGGATGCTGAGGATGTAGGGAAAGACTTGTGCATTTCAATTTCAATAGCAAGTCTGCCTGTCTTAGCACTGGGCTAATTTCATAGTCTAAATGATACACTGATCTTTCCTGAGGAATAAGAAACAGTTCTCACAAGATAGTATATTCTAAAGATTTTTGATTTTCACATTTTCTCTTTTTGGAATAGTTCCAAAAGAAAGCAAGTGTCTTGTCATCTCTCGCAGAGCATGGGGCTCCTTGTGGGTGAGGACACTGAGTTACAATCTCACCTTGGATTCCTGGCCCACAGAACTTGCTGGGCTGAATTGCAGCCTTTGCTCTGGTCTCCCAGGCAGTGGACTCTGCTTATGAATATAAAGGCTTAAAATGAGAAGTGGAACATTACTGATGTGATATAAACCAACATAATAGACATTGCACTAAACTGTTTTCTATTCTTCTTTGACTGCAGGGAATTGTGTACTATCTGCTGAGGGAATCACTTTATTTTAAACTTGCACTTTATTATTAATACTGATAAACCAAAAAATGATAAGGTCTAGCATAGACTCACCTATTTTGCATCATTTCAAATTTTCATTTATTCTACTATCAGTAAATACATTAGCATATCTTATTTTAAAATCAACATTGCTGTGCAGTTCCATTTAATGACTTTTAGGCAAATTTAAATAATCCATGAGATGTCTTTTTGATTTTTTTAAACATCCAAGAGCTTTAAAAAAAAAACAACCCGATATTAACAACTTTAAAGTTTATAAGTGTTGTAGTTTTTTTTTTTTCATTTGACTTGAAAGTCACAGCAGGTATACTTTAATGTTTGTCATGTATGTTTGAATTCACATTGAGCATGTGACAAATAAGAAAACTTTCAAACCAACTCTGATCCTCTGGATTGAAGTAACATGTCTCCTGCAAGATGAAGTTTTTGTTGTATGTGTAGGAAACAACACTTCATTTACTTTGTCTGTTTTGATCAAATGCTTTATAACTCTCACTTTTTAAAAGTAAATTCCGTGATAATTTGGCTTCATATATGGACTTCTGAAGGTGATAAGACCTTCATAAAGTGGAACTACTAACTCACTTTTTAAATTTTTCATTTACTTGTTAGCTTTTCAGTTGAAATCAGAGACATTTTTTTGGGAGTTGGGAGGCAGTGAGAGTTTAGTCAGCATGGAAGATAGATGATATTTTGATGGCACCTGTCCCCTGTAGGATCATTATAAATTCTGAAGACTAGCAAAACATCATCATTACTCATTACCACTGAATTAAATCCCAGTGTTCACTCTGAAGATAGCTCTGGGTACAATATCAGTTGCCTCTTCCTCTGAATGCCTTAGAAGGTGACCTACCTTGTCATGAGACAGGATGTTTCTTAAAAAATATCTTGTTGAGAACCTCCCCCAGCTCTTTTACAGAAGTCAACATGGAAATTGATTATCAAGTAACCTAAGAGGTGACCCATAACCAGCTTCCTCTACTTTCCCTTCCAACTCTGACATCTTTGGTAGCTTTCCTGTTTTACTCATTTTCTCTATTCTTATCCCCCTTCAGGAACTCTAAGAGTCTTATATTAAAATGCAGATCTCTTCCATGTCACTGCAAATTGAATGTGTTTATCTTCTTTCCATGCTGAATAGTATTCCATTGTGTATATGTACCACATCTTCTGGCTCTCTTGAGATAACTATCAAATAAACACAAATTGCCATATAATGCTAAGAGGCACTTTATTTGCCTTTTGCCTGTCAGTCGCAGAAGTAAAAAAAGCTTATCAATTTTGGCTCTGCATGTTCTATATTTGGAAATTGTCCTAACCCTAAAGTAGCAAAGTAGAATGAACATGGAGTTTATATTCTTTAGTTTTAGATTCAAATCCTGATCTTATCACTAACTTTGGGGAGATTCTTAACACTTCTGAGTCTTAGTTCCCTGTCTATAAAATCAATGTAATAATATATACACAAATGGTTAAATAACAGAGTAATACTTTTAAATGCTACTGTAGATTGTGACATAGCAGAGAAGCACTGAATAGCAGAATCTCCAGGTAAAACTGAGGCAATTTACCTAGTCTGTTGGAGAAGCAACCTATTAAGAGATACACAGATGACCAATAGGCATATGAAAAGATGTTCAACATCTCTTATTAGGAAAGTGAAATCAAAACAACAGTGAGATATCATCTCACACCTAGTTGAATGGCTTTTATCCAAAAGACAAGACACAAGTGGTACAGAGGATATGGAAAAAGGGGACCTTTAAACACTGTTGGAGGAAATGTAAATTAATGCTACCGTTATGGAAGATGGTACAAAGACTCCTCAAAATATTAAAAATAGAAATTCCATGTGATGCAGTTATCCTACTTCCAAGTATTTAACCAAAAATATAAAGTCATTAATTCAAAGAGACATGTTTATTGCACCATTCTTTGCAATAGCTGAGAACAAAGTGCCCATCAACTGACAAATGAAGAAGATAAGGAATATATACAGAATGGAATACTATATACCTATAAAAACAATGGAATCTTATCACTTGCAACTACATGGAAGAACCTAGAGAGTGTTAATGCTTAGTGAGATAAGTCAGACAGAAATATAAACACTATGATTTCACTCATATGTGGTACATAGAAAAAACAAACAATTGAAGAAGTAAATAAATTTTTTGACTATAAGGAAAAAAAAATGTTAACCCTAGTGTGTTATCTCATCAGGCATCCTGATGATGGAATATTACTCATATCCGTTCCCAAAGCTTAGAGCTCTTCATTCTGGTACTTAAGTGACTTTATTTATTGATGCCACTGATTGCCAAGTTCCCTTCCTCTTCTTTTGCAACTTTCCTGCTTCCTTCCAAATTAAGGAATTGGGAGACCCCCCCTTATATAGCTTCTGTTCCATTTTCAACTCTCCCCCTTCACAGAAGGAAGAAATTACCTCCAGCTCCATGCTTTCAGCAAGACTGTACAGAAACTTGTCAGTTAGCTCCTTTCTCAGGGGTCTCATTTCCTCAGAGATGTGGGTGTATGGAGCACATCATTCAAGTGATTCCTTCTCCTATCCCTAAAGAACAACAGCACAGCCTTTCCCCTATCAGGTGTCTGGGGCAACTGGCCAGCTCAGGAAAACTGCTCCTTGTAGCCTGCGTGAAGTTCTCCCTCTTACAGGACCCAGAGTCTACTGTATCCATGGTGATCATCCTGTGGCTCTGCCTCCAGAATCAAACCATGTGACCCCTGAACCACCAGCTGCTGAGGCAAGTCTCCTTCAGCTCACAGTCCCTTACTTATCTGGGCATCACGGCTTCCCTCAGATACTGATGCAAAGATTCTATTCCTCTCAGCTATGTCCTCTTGGTCACAGGAGAGTTGTAACTCCTTGACTGAAGATGGAGCTGAGGAAGAATCTCAAAACATTTTCACAGTGTCCCTAAAGTCACTTTCTCTTGCTTACACAAGAACTATTTATGTCAGTATAGCTGGACATTCTCATATTTGGCTTTTCCAGGATAAGGCATAGACTCTGCCTCTCCTCATTGGAAAAATACCAATAATACTGGTCAACAGTGAGATTGTTACTGACTTAAAAAGGCTCTAATCTGTAGTATTTTGGTGTGCTGAACATGAATATAATGCTGAAAATTTTTTATTAGGTCTCGTTTGGAAGATATTTCATATAATTCATTTTATGTTTCACGATGTAAACTTATCCAGTAGGACGGCAACAACATCCTAAATCAGCCTAGAATGATGTAATATTACATTGCATTGCATAATACCATCATGCACACATCATCCAGAGTTGATTGCATCATCTTCTGATGCAATGCAATACTACTGCCAGGCGGCTGCTGAAGTAAGCTGACGTCAGCAGTGCACTATAGAAAGCCCTTTCAGAAAGCTTGAGCATTGAAAATATTTCAGACTTTGTGCGAGACCTTTGAAGCTACTGTTCTATAGAACTGTTATTATTTTATCCATTTAGGCACAATACAGAACAGTAATGCCTCGAAAGTGCGTTTATAGTATGGACAATTTCTGCTCTATTTGTGGGGAAGTGACATTTGCCAACCAGAAGAAAAGTATCACTTCTCAAGTGAGGAAGGCCTCTCATCTTTATTTAAGATGCAAGGTTGGTGACCAAGACAAGCCTTGGGCCCCGCATATATTCTGTGATACACGTACAACACAACTTTCACAGTGGTTAAATGGCAAAAGACCATCAATGCTGTTTGCAGTCCCCGTGGTGTGGAGAGAACCATGCAACCACATAAAAGACAGTGACTTCTGCTTGGTTCCTCCTCTTTCTGGTGGAATAATGAAGCAAAAGAAGTCAGGAATAGTCTACCCAAACATTCTGTCTGCATTGAGACCAGTTCCACATGGTGAGGGACTTCCTATTCCAGAACCTCCAGCAGAATAGTCTCTTGATTCATCTGATGAGGACAAGGGTGAGCTGACCTGTCGTCTCCTGTTCCATCAGCATGCAGTGATCCCAATTTTCACTGTGGTGCATCATCAACCCCACACAGACTAACACAGGAAGAACTAAATGACCTGGTTCGTGATTTGGACTGTTTGAACAAGAACAAGAACAAGGCAGAATTTCTAGGATCAAGACTCCAACGATGGAATCTCCTGGAAGAATATGTCACAATTACTTTCTATTGAAAGTGCCACCAGCAGTTGGAGCCTTTCTTCCAAAAAGAAAGAACTCTGGTATTCTGTTCTGATACTGAGGGCCTCATGAATGCCTTAGAAATCACTCATGACCCACAAGAATGGAGACTACTTCTAGACTCTTCGAAACTGAGTCTTAAGGATGTGCTTTTGCACAATGGAAACTGTCTTCCATCTATTCTATTCCTGAAAATCTGTATAAGAGACAAGCGAAGAAATCCAAGATATAGTCTATGACTTGAATTTTTACAGGTATTAACCATATACCTATTACTATTGGCATGCATTTCATGATGTAAACATCAATTTATTGCAGATTACAAAAAAAACTAGAGCCAAAATTAGAATTTGACTGTCATATTCATTTTGAGCACATACCAATTGATAGGAAATGACTAATTTTATCTCAGTAACATGACTTTCGTAAAAATTTGTTGACCAGTGTAATTGGTTATTGTAACATTGTAACACTCCCCCAACATAGCCCCAAAGCAGTATAGTGACAGTGTTTGAGTATCTGGTGTAGCAGACTGAATTCAAATCCATCCATGCTAACCAACCAGCTAGCCATCTTTGGACAAATTACTGTCATTTTCTAAGCTGTAGATGTTACATATTTTAATTGAGGATAACAATGGTACCTACAGAAGGGATATTAGGAGAATGAAATGAAGTAAAAACTTAAAAATTCCAAGCACAACCATAGGTGCAAAACAAGGATTTAATAAAGTGTTAGCTGAAATTTTATTGAGCAATCATCCATCTTTGTTCTCATCTTTTAGAATTGCTTCTCTGAAGTCTCTCTCCCAGGAATTCCACCCATGAGTGCTAGTTCTGTCTCTGGAGACAAAGCAGAACATTTTAATTCCTCTTCTCTGACAACCCATCTTCCCAGGGACCACTTGCATATTCCCTCTCAGACTTTCTCCTTTGGGCCAAATAGCCACAGTTTCCCCTTCTTTATGTGACATGGTGCCAGCTCATTCGCCTTCCTGATCCTTCTCCCTGATTGATCTCAATCTTCTATATGCCTTGTGGGTGTGGAATCCTGCCAAACATACTCAAGGTCCCACTTGAGCTGTGGAGAGCAGAGTAAAATTGTGTCCTGTTCTCCTCCCTGCTCAAGCTGTTCAACTCTTAAAGCCATGAGATGTGCAGTCACACATGCCTCTCACAAAGCAGGCTCCCCAGGTCTGCCCCCCGACGGCCGCTTTGCCTTGGGCTGACCCTGGGCCTTTCCTCATCTCATCTCATTTCACATTTGTTGTTCACTTGAGTGAGGGCAACGTATTGACTACAACTGAGTTTTACCTGGTTGACATACTGCGTTGTAACCCACTGCTCCGTGCTCTCAGCCTTTTTGGATGCTGAGGCAGTCACCCTACATAGGCACGCCCCACCTGGCTCTGTCATATGTAGAGGTGTTCACATGACCCTGTGCACATGAGAAACACCATGGCCAACAACGTAGTGTTTGCATCAAATGAACTCTGCTGATAAGAAGCTGCTTATTTTTTAGCACATTTTCCTCATATAAGGAGAGAGGTATGACTTTTATTTATTTTTACTTTGTCCCAAGAACCATATGACTGAAGCTGGAAGGTGCTTTAATTTGCATGTCCGAAGCATCCTTGAGGTGTTTTATGCAATGAACCATCAACTTTGGCAGAAACCCAGAAATACCTCCTGCACCCTGTGCCTCTTCACAGGTTCTCCCACCTGGGAAACAAGCCCTGCTGAATCTGGCCTCCTTTCTACTCCTTAGGGGTCTCCAGCACCTTCCCTTCAGCTGCCACAGGGGCAGGGCCATGGTAGGCAAGGAAAGAGGGCAGAGGGGGGTTGGTGAAATGATGTAAACTAAGAAAAGGGCATATCTCCATTTGTGCAAGGAGGAGTTTGGACAGATGGTGATGAGAGTCCTCATGTTATAAGAGCCCCTCAACATGCAGCTATGAGTAATAACCTCATTGTCAGTTGTTATTTGCTGGCCTTTTAAGTTAACATTAGTGTATTATTTTTCTCGTTAAAGTATATATTGTTTCTTTTGATGAGTTATGAAATGTGCTACATTATGAATGTGCTATTTATAATGATATCTAGTCAGAGGAAATATTCTGAATGTAATTTGTAATGAAGTATCTATCATAATCTAATTCTAGATGTTAAATATGAGATTTATAATTCATCAGTGGTGATTCCTAAATGGAAAGATAAGGGGAAATTTGATGGGTTATCAGTGGAAAAAACTTACATGCTTTGTCACCATAAAGCTCAGTTGAGGCCTTTTCTCATTTTATTTTTTTTTTTATTGAAATGCATTTGACATTCAGCACTGTATAAGTTTAACGTGTGCAGAATAATGATTTGGTTTACATATATAATGAAGTGATTACCACAATAAGTTTAGTTAACATCCCTCATCTTAGATAGAAAAATAAAAAAGAATTTCTGTGATAATAACCCTCAGGAATTACTCTCTTAAAACTTTTGTATATATCATACATCAATATAAACTATAGTTGTTGTTTGAAATTACATATGTGGTACTTATTTATCTTATTATAACTGGACATGTGTAACTTTTGAACACCTGCATCCAATTCCCCATCAATAATAACCACAGAAAGGACTCTTCTTGTTATGTATATTTTTTTAAGATTCCACATACAAGTGAGAGAATACATTATTAGTCTTTATCTTAATATTTCACTTGAAATAATGCCCTCATCCATGTTGTCATAAATAGCAGGATTTCCTTCATTTTTATGGTTCCTTAATTTGGTTGATTTACTATTTTAAAGTCCAAGAACCTCTCACTGGAATAAAATTGATGGATATTATCAAATTATCACAAAATAATAAGGGTCATACCTGGAAATCACCAGATTCCTTTTTCTAATTGAGGTAACATTGGTTAACAACACTGTATGTGATTCAAAGGTGTGGGGTGACACCTCCTCAGAAGCATGTCCCCACAGCACACCCAACACCAAGGCATGCTGAGCCTTCCATCATCGTCCACTGATCCCCCTCCCCTCCTTGTCTTCCCCTCCTCTTCTTGTAGCCTCAAATCTACAATCATATTTCTGTTTGGCCCTTTGTTTTATTTCCTGTATTCTACATGTAAGTGAAATCATCCACTAGTTGTCTTTCTCGTTCTGACTTATTTCTTTTCATATATATATATATATATATATATATATATATATATATATATTATTGTTATTTATATCTTTTACATTTCGTATTCCCCTTGGGTAACCCACCACCAGTTCACCTGTGATCCATCTCCGTGGTCCCTTGTGTCCTTTTCTACTCCATTTTGTGCCCTTATCCTCCCCCTCTCCCCACCCTCCCAAGTGTCTCTCTCCTATTTGGTTTCCCTATAGTCCTGTTATAAGTGAAACCATTCGATATTTTTCTCTTTCTTTCTGGCTTGTTTCACTGAGTATGATCCCCTCTAATTCCATCCATGTCGCTGCAAATGCAAATGAACAACAGATACATGAAAAAATGTTCAGCATCACTTATAATCAAGGAAATGGAAATCAAAACCACCATGAGATACCACCTCACACCTGTGAGGATGGCACACATTAAAAATATAGGCAACAACAAATGCTGGAAAGGATGTGGAGAAAAAGGAACTCTTCTTTATTGCTGGTAGGAATGTGAATTGGTCCAACCACTATGGAAAGCTGTATGGCGATTCCTCAGACTGCTAAACATGGAGCTTCCATACGATCCGTCTGACTTATTTCACTTAGCATTATCCCCTCCATTTCTATCCATATTGCAACAAATGACAAGAGATCATCTTTTATATAGTTGAGTAGCATTCTGTTGGTTACATATACCACATTTTTTAAATCCACTCCTCTGTCCTCGAGCACGTCATTTGTTTTCATAACTTGGCTATTGTAAATAGTGCTGCAGTGAACATAGGCATGCACATGTCCCTTCAAATTAGTGTTTTCCCATATTTTTTGTAGGGGTCTCCAGCACCTCCCTTTCAGCTGCCACATTAGCCAAGGATAGAGGGTAGAGGGGGGTTGGTGAATTGATGAAAACTGAGAAAATGACATACTTCCTTCATTTGTGCAAAGAGGAGGAATTGATAGTAGTGGAATTGATAGGTCATATTGTAAATCTATTTTTAATATTTTGAGAAACCTCTATACTGTTTTCAATAGGATCTAGACCATCCTACGATCATACCAACAGTTTACAAGGATATCTTTTTATCCATATCCTCGCCAACACTTATCATTTCCTGTCTTTTTGATATGGGCCATTCTCACAGGTGTGAGATGATATATATCTCATTTTATTTTGATTTGAATTTTCTTGACAAAAAGTGATGCTGAGCATTTTTTTCATATGCCTATTGGCCATTTGCATGTCTTCTTTGCAGAAGTGTCTCTTGAGATCTTATGCCTACTTTTTGATTAGTTTTTTTTTTAGAGATTTATTTATTTATGCATACAAGCTGGGGTGCAGTCAGAGGTGTGCAGTGGTGAGAGGGTTCACCAGAGACAGAGTGGGGAGCAGAACAGGAAGATCAACTGAAATACACTGCTGAGGGGAGCAGCGGGCGAGGCAGAGGAGGTATGCTGTGCCATGTTGATTAGGTTATTTATTTTTGTTGAGTTAAATTCATTCTTTATGTTTAGGGTATCAACCTTTTGTCATATATATGGTGTGCAAATATTTTCTCCCATTCAGAAGTGTGTCATTTTGTTTTACTTATAGTTTCTTTTGCAAATCATCAGACTAATTGAATTATATTCTTGTTTTAATGAATTGCAGGTTAACCAGGTTTTGCTGAGCACTTTACTTGTCCTTCTTAAAAGCTACTGGTCCTATTGGCAGATAGAAACTACTTAGTTTTGTTAAGCAGAGATAAAAAGGCACCTAGGAATTTGTGGCAGATTTGATTACTTTGACCTGGTGAACTTCACTAACAAATGCAGTAGGGCAGCATTTAAACTTGACTTTTGCTTGATGTAGCAGAATGCTTCACTGGTCATGTCATCTATTGGAAATTAAGGTTGATTGGTTTCCATAATGAATTATTTTAATCAAGCTTTTGCCCAAATTACTTAAAGCTCTTGTTATTTCCCATCTACCTTTAAAGCACATCCTTATTTTTATATCCAGAATTATCATATATAAATTATGCCTACATCTCAGAAAACATAGGTTCTAGTTTTTACTTAGAGACACCAAATAAATACCAGCAAATGAATATGCCAAAATACAAAACTTAAAAAAACAACAACAACTAAACAAGTGATTCTTAAACTGTGATTCCTGTATCAACATAACCTAGGAAGTTGTTAGAAATGCAGTCTTTGGAACCACTGAATCAGAAATTCTGGGGAGTGTGCCCAGCAACTGAGTTTTTAACAAGTCCCCCAGATGTATCTAATCCAAGCTAAAGTTTGAGAATCTCTAATTTATACTAAATTGCCACAAATAAAAATGATTTCAGGCAACAGTGCCAACTGAAGAGATTGTCTAGAATGAAGATGAGACCTTCATGAAGCTTCTAGTGCCAGAGGGAAGAAAGCAGCCAGGATGCCTACTGCAGCAATGACGGACAAAAACTGGAGGGTAAAGACTGCATGTCAGGAGAGAGCAGCAATGTCTTATCACTCATTTATGAAATCAGTTGAAGTCCTTATAGTGTGTGAACATGATCCAGATGTATCATCACTCACTCTATTGGCCAGAAAGGAAAAGAACTTGACAAAAGTGAAGTTGGTCAAACAGGGAACAGGAGACTTAGCATATACCCACCTCTGTGAACTTTATGATAGATTGAGTAGGATTGGGACAGCTCTAAGTCCTCTTACTGTTTAATCAGGACATTTTGAAAGCATCTTGTGGTGTATTAAGGCAAGACTGGAGGTTTCTCACCACAATAATCTATATATGATGCTTTAGCTGTAACTTAAAAAAACCTTATCAAAAGTAATAAATATTTAACACCATACAACCAGACATGGAGATGACATCAAAGGCTCTAAATGCAGTTCATGCACTGTTACACATTGGCTATCCTCAAATATTCCATGTTAAATTGGTTCCATCTGTCTTACATCAGCAGTCCTACCTAAACTCTTTTGAATTGTTCTGACCTTGGACCCTTCCCATAGCAATGAGTACTGCATCTCTGGAAGATAAAGACATCGCTTTAAATTAAAATCCAAGCACTGTCTAAATAACCAACAGAGAGCTAAAGGACAGTGTTGTTCTCTAGCTTTGCAACTCTCAGATAGACTTTGCAGAGGACTGAAGGATCTCAAGTTACCATTTCTTTCCATAAGAGATAGGTTGAGACTCCAGAAATACATCACACTGGTTGTCGAACTGGGACATGGCTATGTCAGTGTGTTTCTGCAATTAACTGATTTTCTTGTCACAACTCTTAACATCATTTATGTTTATAGGCATCCCATATCCAGTCAGATGTTTATTAAGCTAACTGAGGAACATAGTAAACATGTGATTACTGCCAATTAAAATGCTTTTCGCTTTAGGATGCTTAACATTTACTTAGGTCCATTTGGACCAGACATACAAATTGATGTGCTTCATCTGTAATCTTCAGTTTATACTGATGATCCCCAGCAGTGTAACAATAGTACTGAGGGAACTCATTGTGATGATCACTGTTCATTCAAGTGTACTTGGTATTACTGTTCTAAGAAGTGCTCATCTGTCTGTAGATGCTCAAGTGATAGTGTCATTGTGGCAGTAAAAGCTATCACCTGTCACCTATTTAACTCTTCAGCTTAGTCACACACTTGATTGGCCTTAGAAATCAAATTATTCTTTTTAGAACCATATATCTATTAAGTGTGGCTGATTACTCGCTTCTTTCTAAGAATTAAGTTGTATGTGCATGCCAGATTAAGATAATACCATTCAAGTTGATTGCCCCAACTGTAAGCAGTATAAATCAGCCTGAGGCAATGAAGCCCAATTAAACCAGCATATCAAGTTTTACACATACTAGAGATGCCTATACATACTGCAACTTTCATCAGTTAATTCTGTCAGGGCTAACATCACAACTGCTCTTGGACCACAGCTTGTTTTTAGAACCTGGCTCAACTTGAGCAACATCACTGAGACTATAGCTGGATACATTGCTACAATTTGGATATGTGCCAGAGTAGCATTTCATTTCTTGTATGGGGAAATGCTACCAGGTATCGATCTGTAAGTATTAATGGTTTTGCCTATTTCATTTCATTCCCATCTACAATTCTCACTCAAATCTCATCTGAGGGGCCACCCAGTCTCCATAAGTTTATACCTGTTAGAGGTGATCATTTGCTAGGAGTAATCTCTAGCAGAATTGAATAACAAGCTTTGATGCTCAGTAATATATCATACAACTTCTATCTAAAGCAACTTAATAGTTGCTTTTAATATGACTCTCTTCATATTTATGGACATAGGACATGATACCAATGCTGTGAACCATGCTGTAAACCATGTATTTGGAACACAAGCTCATCTGTTTAACACAGAAGCTGTACGGGTTCATTTTGGACTTCCCATCATTCAAGTTCCTCAGTGCAGTTGGTTGACTCAGGACATCATGACCTGGATAGACTAGGTTAAGGAAAACATTTACCTCATTAACCTTCCCATCTCTATCCCTGGTTTTATGAGAAATAAGAAATGATTCAGCCAGTGAAGCCAATTAACTAGATAGACCAGATGCTAAAGAATCCACTGTTGGGCACAGAGCCATGCTTTGCCCTAAACTACCCATGATTACTTATCACTGTTATGCCAACTCCCTAGTTGGAAATTCAATGGTACCAAAATATGATTATTACAAGCTCTTCTGTAGAATTATTTCCCAGTAGTAATATATCCAATAAAGATAATTACAAGAGCTTCTCTCAAAAATTGCTGACATTGTTTTGACCTCATGGAAATTTTCAGATCTACTGAGAACACAACTGGAACAATTGATGAGGAACTACCTTACTAGACCTGATGTTCAATACCACTTAGAATTAAAAAAAAAATGGTTTAAGGTTTAAAATCTAAGTCCAGATTGAACAAAGATGGCTAAGCACCTTCCTTTTTATGTTTTATCAATTAATATTTACTTGTCAGAACCTATTTTTAAACATTAGAAATGTTCATATTATCAAATATAGTTGAGGGTATCTAAGGTAATTTGTTGCCTTGCCAAAATTAATAAGGAATTATAACGTACCCATTTGAAATATGCCAAGTAGTTGCAACTGTTTAATTCAGTATTTGCCCCTCTATTTAATAACTTAAAGATGTTCACATATATCTGACCAAAGTAGGAAGATGACAGTGGATCACAAGAGCAGTGAGTGATTACAGACAATTTGATGTCCTGCTAGAGAACTACAGTGGTTTAGTTAATCAATAATCATTTATTAGACCAGAGAGTATACATGTTGCTGGGTAATTGCAGTAATATGAGTCAGGGCTCTTTTGGTTACAAGTAACAAAAGCATAAAAGCTCAAATTAGCTCAAGGAGATAATGGAATTTATTCACTCATGTAAGTGAAAAGTTTAGTGATAAATACTAAGTCTCAAGCATTGTTGGGGTTAGTTTTCATAAATTACTAACTGCAATATTCTCATTACATTCTCAGTCAGTTCTGCTTCTCTCTGGGTTATTCCTTAGACTCTCAGATGACTGTAAAAAGGATCACCTGCAGCACCAGGTTTCTATACTACTGGCCTAGCAACTCTGGTAGATAGAAGGTCATTCCAGCTGAAATCACAGGGTTTACTCTCATTGGATAAGCTTGGAGCCTATGGGACTATCCTGATTGACCAGCATGGGACATTGCATAATCATGGACCTCTGGACCTGAGAGGTGGGGTCAACTCTACCCAAAAAAGTTCAGCCCTGAATGAGAGAAGAGTCTAGCAGAGGAAAATTAGGGTGAGATGCCACAGAATGGTAGAATGGCTACTATGCAGGTTGAAAACAGCAGAAATGTTATACTTAAAGGCAATATCAGAAAGATTTTTTTTTCTAAGTACATTCCTTGTAGATGTATTTAGTCGATAGAATAGTCATGATTTGTGGGGAAGGAATGCTAGATTGGCTATTAGCAATCTTGTCTTTGAGGATGTCCTCCATTCTTGAACCGCGGTATAGACTTGGCCAGATTTTACTCCCTTTCATTTCTACTTCTGGGAACTCGGTTCTTATCATTTTTGCTTTAACCCTCAACTAGCAGTTGAAGAATCAATTAAAGTAGAAGAAAATGTTTAAAATTTTAATTCATATGAGTGGAAATTGATGTTGATTTTCATTTTAATGTATTTTCCATCTAAAATCAATTTAATTAAAAGTATGTTATAATATATAACATAATTATAAAATACATGAAAAATAAGAGTTAAAAACTATAATTTTAGAGGTTCTTCTCTATGATACAAGGTT
The DNA here is from genome assembly GCA_004024925.1 of Scalopus aquaticus. Taxonomy (NCBI): domain Eukaryota; kingdom Metazoa; phylum Chordata; class Mammalia; order Eulipotyphla; family Talpidae; genus Scalopus; species Scalopus aquaticus. Next base: position 40,568 of record PVIJ01008138.1, read on the forward strand.
AGCATTTTGTTTTGTTTTCTTATTTTTTCCTGTATATTTTCTTTATTATAACCGTATGCCATGATTATGGACCCAGACCTACTTACTTTTCAAATTTTAAAATTTCATCATAGGGCTCTACCACAATGGTACATTCTTTCCATAGCTATCATTTCTATGGGTACATATATACCATCCTGTCAATGATAGATCATTAGATTACTGCATTGCTGAACATTTAGTTTGTTGCTATTTTCACAGTTCCTTAGTTTCTATATCACTTTCTGTTCCTGGCATATGAGGTTTAACTGGCATGTACTGCTCACAAATTCTGTTTGATATATTTGAAATGTAAATACCTTGTGAAAGTCTGGGAGTGCAGCCACAGAGAACATATTTAATGATTACAACTGTGATCCACTGTTTCCTGAATGCCAAGGGTTGACCAGAGCATGGGCTCTGCTGTCTTTAGTCAAAATCCCAATTGTTCCCTTGCCGGAAATGATCCTGTGGGATTAGCACATTAGGTACATAAAGTAAAAGGGTACCTATACAAACACTTTTACAAACTGAAGCCTATCAGGTTGATAATCAGTGTTGATAATGAGTACAAACTCAGGAATGCAGAATCCAGAAGAGCTAGATTTTTCCCTCCCCTTCCTCTCCTGCCCATAAGTCTCCTTCACTGATGAAAGAAAGCTAACCTCAGTCTACAGACATTCCTGAAGGTTTTGCAATCTTGACTTCTCTTATTCAAGCCTAATTCATGAGGGGCATGAATGACACTCAATAAAATTTTCAACAAGTTCATTATAATAGTTGCAGTTATTTAGTCCACAGAATGACTAGCTGAGGCTACTAATTACAGTGAACTGCCCTCTCACTTTTCCCAATTTATAATGTCAAGATGTATTTAATTTTAATAAAATAATCTATGGGGAAAGGACTTAGGTAAATCAAAAATTAATTGTTCAAGTGTTTTTAAAAGGTCATTTCCCAACATCATCACTGTTAAGCAAATAAGAAAGCTTGTAAAAATTCTTCCGTATTTTATCATACATTGGAAAGCATTATTTGACACCTTAAAGTGTGAAAGTTAAAGAAATAGACACATGTAATGCTCATGCTTCCTACCCCTGTTTAATTAAACACAACTTCAAAATGAACTTTCAAAAAATTGAATGCAGTAGCTATACTTGGAGGAAGTAAGAGTGAGAAGAGGGAGGAGATCTGATCCTACAAATACCTTCTATCAATTCTCATGTTCACTTTGCCCCACAGACACTTATTTAACAGTGAAAGTTATTTCGCTCTTCACTTCTCCCTCCCTTTTCTTTTCACTTCTGTCCTTCCCTGTTTCTCTTCCTTTCCCCATCTCTCTTTCCCCCTTCCTCTTTATTTTCCCAAAGTAATACTGTTTTAGTTTATTGCTGTTACCATGTCAATAGGAGGGATCCATAAAATGCAGGAACTAAAGAAACATTTGGGCGTTTTTTTTCAGCAATAGTTGAAAGGGGGGTCATTTCCCACTACACAAAAATTTTAACCAGGTAGGGTCCTCAGAAGTTTACAAATGTTGAGGAATCTGAGGAAGGGAAAGCCCAGGTGTAAGATCACATAGCTAAATAGTAACCACACAAACATGGGGATCACTGGGTCTCCTGACTCTCAACTCCTGAAACCCTTAACCTCTCATGAGTCATAGATTACTTTGAAAGCCTAATGAAAGCCCTGTCATTCTCTTACCTAAAAATGTACTTATGTGTATACAAGGAATATTTCTCAAATAATTATATGGAATCCTAGAACTCCTGAAACCTATTTATAAATTCCATCTGCCTTGGGTAAGAATCTCTGAATATTCCTCTGCATCTTTGCTCTCCACTGTTGTGCCTACCTCCTGAAATGTCCCATCTTAATTGATTCCCATGACTGAGAAGTCAGAGGAGGGCAGCTGTTAGGTGATAAACTGAACTTTCTCAACACAACTTAAATTATTCTACCATGTCAACATCAGTAGACCTAAGATTGATCTTCAGAATTAGAAAAGGAGATACCTTTCAAAATGTAAAGTATATAATTTATTTATAGAATAAGGAAGGGAACTTTACTTATCAGGAAGTGATATAGCTTGGTCCAATCCATGCTGAAACATAGTAAGAAGCCTGGGGTTTTACCAACATATAATATGCCCTTCATAGCAGCAATTATGACAACATTAGAGTTTATATTTGGTTGACTAATTCTCTGAAATCTGATATTCTCCCCCTTTCCTCTCCCATAGACAATAATTAATTTGACGACTCCTAATAGATGCCAACCACAAATTTTTAGTGGAGTTCAGATAACTAATATTCACTTTAGTCTATTTTATACCAGGTGAATAATTTAAATCATCACAGATTTTTTGCAAAGGTTCTAAACAGTCTGGTATTTTGCTCTCAATAAGGGAGAGTCCTCTCCCCAAACTTCAGTTGCCTTGGTTTTAAGTTGTAATCAACATTTGGTATCTACTGATGTCATCATTTTTTATACATAGTGGTGTTAATTTCTAACGCTTTAATTTTAATCTCAGGTTAAATTTTATTTTTTTTTCTTGTCAAACTTTATTGATCTGCCAATAATTTATATCACTTATAATTTTGGAAAGACAATTTCACACTTCCATGTGTAAACATTCTTCTCTCAACATCCACCAAAGCTCCAGTGCCAATACACTATCAAATTCCCTCCCTTACCCCTTCTCTCTGCCTCTGCAAACTCTATGGTAAATGCTGTAGTTTTCAGAATCTGAGGTTTTTGTTGTTGTTGTTGTGTTGCACCAGCTTGTTTACTTTGGTAATTTATGACCTGCATACGGGTGAACACACCCAGTAACTGTCTTTTACTTCCGGCTTATTTCATTTAGCATATTGACTTCAAGGCCCACCCATTTTGTCCCCCAAAACATTATTTTATCTTTCTGAGACACTGAGTAGTATTCCATTGAGTATATTTTGCAGTTTCTTTATCCAGTCATTAGATATCTACCCCTATACTGAGAAGTCTGAGAGAGAAAGAGAAATCGTCTGTACACCATGGAGAAGCAGAAGAAGCAGGAAACAAAGTGCTAGAAGCTAGAGAAAAGGTGCTGTCCATCAGTGGATAGTTAAGTTGGCTCCCTTCTCAAGAGATACCTTCTGAGATACCCATTACCCATATGTATACTATTCCAGTGAAGTCTGATATTTCTCAAGGCTTCTTCATATTTCCTAAATATTATTTCTTTTTTTTCCACTTGGGTTATTTGTACATTTGTATCTTCAATTTCTGAAATTCTCCCTTCCACCAGTTTAAGTTTTCTTAGAGTGATTTCCATGTTTATTTTCATCTAATTCAGCATCTCTTTTTGTGTTTTTAAAATATCTTCACTCCCCTAAGTGAAGAATTCTGTTCCTGAATCCCTTTTCTAAGATCCTGAACCTACCTTTCTGTGTTTCTAGGACTTCCTTGAGTTTCCTTTTAATTTCTTTATTCTAAACTCTGTTTGTTCCTTGAATCCTGTGTCCTTTGTATAGTTCTTGACTTATGTTCTTCTCATTCAGCATTTCCATGATGTTCCTTGTTTCCTAGGCATGTGTGTGCTTATTTGGTTTCTTGTATTGGAGCACTGTGGATTTAATCTTGTTTCGCCATCTTTGCATAATATATAAGGAGGTGAGAAAGGCAGAGGGAGAAGTAGTCTAAAGACTTGATTTCAGTCTTGGTGGAGAGGGAGGGCTAGCCCAGGTGGTTCACACTGTTTTATTTCCCTTGGGGTCTGGAGCCAGCACTGATGAATGCTTCATGGACTCCAAATTCTAGTACCTTGTCTCCTTGCTTCTTCAGCTTCTCCATGGTGTACAGAAGATTTTTCTTTTTCTCTCAGACTTCTCAGTAAAGGGGTAGAGAGGAGGGGACTCTACCACCAGCAATTGCTTTCATCCAGATCCTCTGCAACTGAACCCATGGTCCCTGTGGCTGTGTGTGTGTGTGTGTGTGTGTGTGTGTAGATCTGCACTTCACCTTCACTGAAAATATTTTCTATGTAAGGTTAAGATACTCATTTTAAAATGTAAGACTTTTCAAATCTTCCTTCCCAGTAAGAAGTGCTAAGCCAATAATGCATTATTATTCATTACTCTTTTTATGAAAAGTAAACATTTTTAATATGAATGAACACAGTCATGAAATGAAGGTTTTCATATTTATTAAATGAAACAGTAAAGACTTCAGAGTCATATTATGAATAGCTCTAGCAGGTGCAGTCAGTGTTCCATGCATATTCCTTCAAATCCCCTTGCATGCATCTTCCTAATGTTCAGCACTAGGTGTCTTGTTTCTCTGGATGATTGGACTACTCTTAAGTTTTTCTACCTACAAAAGGAGAAATTACTTTTCCATAGGGGCAGTTCTTAGATCTTTTAGGGACGGGAAAAGGGCAATAGAGTCTCCAGCCCCTTTAACATTAAAAGATCAATCCCAAGTTATCTCTGTTGGGATTTCATCTAATATGACACCATTGTCTGGCCTCCTTCCTTAAGTATTCCCACTTCTCAACTTACCTACCAGGTACTCCTAAGAATGCATCCTAGTAATTCACTTTCACAAAAATCCTCCTCTCACTATCTGTGTCTTGAGACTCCAGCATAACCAACATCCTTTTAAAATTATAAAATTGAAACATAAAACTTTTTAGGGAAAAATATAAAGACATCAATAAAATAGCATTCCATATTCTACCACACAGTTTTCATGAACATTAACATATTGGTATATTTCCTTTTATTCTATATTTTTTCTTAATTTTCAAAATTGTGATCACACCAGAATGGTACTGTTTTTTTTTTTTCTTTTTATCCAAGTTGGAAGCATTTTTCTTGACTTTCTCTTGCATAATGGTTCTCAACTGTAGGGTGCCAAACCAACCATTGTGGTGAACAAAAAGATAATGTTGAAATTAATATGGAATCCTCCATTTGGTACAGCCACAAAGAATGAGGTACCTTTATAATGGGGATGTATTTGGTATGGAATTCTTATTAAGTGAATCACTGTATAGTATTTGTCTCATTCAGTAAATGTACCACAGTTTATCTAGCTTTATGTTAATTTAGATTTAGGTTGTTTCCATAACTCTCTTTGAAAAGAAAAAAAAATAGAGAATATGTATATTCCAAAAATTATATAAGCTGGTTTTATTTATACTTAGCTGAATTCTTATTCCTGATTAATGAGAAGGCATTGGCCTTTATGAAATATTTCAATATTGAATTTTCACCAATTCCACTTTTAATTCCCCTTTCCTCTGATGAAGTGTGACAACAAATTTTATATTTTATCATTGGCGTACCCTTTGGACTCATCCTCTCTTCTCCCTATTCACTGCCAGTGTGCAGGCCAGTGTTTTCATTATGTCTAACCCTGATAACTGTAGCAGCCACCTGCATCCAGCTTTCTCTCTTATAATGCCACTGCCCATTGGCCCCCAGAGTGAGTACTCCAAAAGGGATGCTACTTTTCAGATTTACCTTCCTCCTTTCCTCTTATGTAATATGCTTCATCCAGAACACACTGTGTGTTTTCACAACTGTTATTTTTGCTCCTGCAATTTTCTGACCTTGAAAAGGACTCCCCAAATTCCCTTGCCCACAATTCCCTTGGCAAAATCATACTCATAAAAATCAGCTGTAATCCATAGTTCCTATCATAGTGATAATAATTACAATGCACTTGGCTGCAAGTCACAGAAGACTCAGCACTAACAGCCATACATTTTAAAGGAATCCTGAAATAAGTTTACTTCTATCACATTTTTTGAAGGTTAAGATTCCATCATTTTATATATTTGTATTTCCTTTGCCCTTTCTGTGTGTCAGTATCTTCCTCAAATTGGATAAATGGTTGTGACTGATTCAAGCTTCCATATTCACTTAATACATCACCCAAATTTTTTTCACAGGAATGAGAACTATCTTTTTCAAAGTGCCCAAGTACCCTCCCCTTCTTGGACCTAAAATTGATTATATTCTCTTTCCTGAATCAATCCCTTGTGATTAGAGAAAGAAGCTTGCATGATTGGTTTATCCCTACGATGTGTTGACCAATCACTATGACCAGGGGCATGGAATAACCTGATTAGATGAGACGATTTAGGGTAACTGGCTCTGGAAAGTGGATCGATACTAACCTACCCACATATTCAGATAGGAAGGGTGAAATGGTTGTGTAGACCACCATAGAGTTCTCCACACTAGAATATGTCCCAGAGCACTTTAGCGATGGCAAATTATGTTAGGTATCTTCTGTGATTTCTTGTTTATGGGTTTTAGAAATGGTCTCCCTTGACTGATATCATATAAGACTTTAAATAAATGTCCAATGAATGTACATGCTTTGCTGTATTGAAGTAATATAAATTGATTTAAAAGGTGATATTTTTCTTTCAGGTTTGATTTTCAAAGTTAATTTTTAGTTTGGGATTATCGTTTAACATTTGAAAGAACATGTTTTTATATAGTGATTGTTGTCATATTCAATTATCCATGTCTTTACACAGTTTCTGCATGCCATCACCAGAGGAAATTAATAATTGGCCAGATGTCGATCTATTTTCTGTTAGAATATCGATGCAGATCCTAAGGACTAGATTCATGATTTAGTCAAACACACTGACAAGGTATACTTAAGGTTTTAATAAGTTATTAAGATTAGAGCAAATCTTTATGTACTGTATCTGAAATCAAAGTTTCAAAGATCTCAAATGCAAGATCCTGTAGAGAAGAGGTCAGGCTCTACTAGGCAAAAAATCCCCCTTTCATGCTAATACGCCAAATGAATAGACAGTCCACTGATGCTCTCAACAATATACCCTGCTCTTCGGGGATTGCGCGATGAATATCTCCAGTTAAATTAGAGCTATTGTTGTAGCTCTTTGCTCCTTTTTTTTCCTCCTCTGAAAATACACTTTTTTCTTCCTGAAATATATTTAAGATTCAAAACTCCCTGTCTTCTAGGCACAATCATCATAATGAGGTTGTACTCCACATGTATATGTAAATCCTAAATACCGTTTTTCTAACTTGAAATTATGTGACAAAAAAAGCAGCTCATACATTTTGATTAGATCAAAGTTATTTCTTTTGGGTGGAAGAATTTTATTTGGGATCACAGTCATACTGAAGGCTATTTGCCATTGCCTTTCATGATCTTTCAAAAGAATAAATAGTACCTGTTATTTTTTTTTAGAAACAATTAAAGCCCGTTGTCAATGCCAGAGAAACATAATATTTGATAATTGTTACTCATGCTTGGAAAAATCTCCACTTGAATTTCTATCTTGAATTCAGGTCTCTGCAGTAAACTAATAGTATTTTAAACATTCCATTCCCCATTCACTGAGTATTTCTCATATGTCAGACTCCACACTAGATACTGAGAATAAATCAATGAGGCACAGTTCTTGCCCTCAATTAAAATCTAATGGGATATAGAGAGATATATAGTACATTTATAGTGCAGTACAGGAATATGTGAAGTGGAAGTGTGGCAAAATAGAGAAGTGAGGGTGGTTCAGTTTGTGTTAGAGGGGTAGAATTAAAGGATAATCAAGAAAGACATGCCTGATATGGTGGTACTGAACTATGCCTGTGAACCTTTAATCCTCTCTTCATCGCCTTCAGTAACCCAATTAAGATGCCACTAGAAGGCAACTAAATAAATTATGGTAACTTCCCAGACTGGATTGCATGATCTTCCTTTCTACTGCGTGTGCTTTAAAAAAAAAAAATGGGTTTTAGGCGTATCATAAGATATGTGTGATAGTATACCTCTTCCCTTCTGAGAAAATAAACTCCTGCCTAGCAAGGATCAGACAAGAAAAATAACTAGCACAGCTTTTGTTCCTCTGATGTCCACTTTCTGTTTAGCGATTGTTATGTTTCCAAGCACAATGTCACCTTGATCCTTCCTGGTGAGTGTCTATTATACCATTTTACTTTATATCTATTGGCTCAATATAGGCTTGGCTATATTCTAAAGGTCACTGATTTGGACTCTGGCCTGTGAAAGTGGGCAATTTCTACTCTTCCTGGGTGATGGTCCATTTTTCAATAGCTTTTATACTATCTCTGTGTCTTATTTGACTGTCTCTAAATTGATCCCTGACTCTTGGCTTTTTAATTCTTGGAGAAACCTTTGCTAAAAGATCATGAAGACAAAAAGAAAGAAACACTTTAAATATAAAATAACTACAGATTTAAAAACAATCACAAAAAATAGGCAGTAAGTCTAAAAAGAATAAAATGGTAGCATATAAACCTATCTTTTTATTGTTTTTGAAATTTGTTTCATAAGTATGATTGCATTTGCATAATAGATTAAATAAAATTTAAGTAGATGAAGAACAGAGAGTAGTTCACTGAAACTTATCAGACTTATATGTGCACCAAGAACCCAGGGAGAAGTGAAAAGATATCTGCAAGAATTCCATAGATCAGCAGCCCCATAAGGTTTTCCCTTTACAGTAAACATGCACTATTGTTTTTCAGGTCTTTAAATGTTCCTGTGATTAATAAAATTCTGTTTCACTTAGAAGTATTACCCCATGTAGCATAGTCTTCTATTATGTATATTTTTTCAATCAACTTGTAGTAAAAGTATATTTTTTCCTTTTTAAAAAATTTAATTTATATTCTTTACATTATTGTGTATCCCCCATAGGTTTCCCACCACCAATTCACCCATGAACCATCACCATAGTCCCTTGTGTTCTTTTCTCCCCTATTTTGGTCTCTCTTCTTCCCCCTCCCCTGTAGAATGTCTCTTATTTGTGGTTGCTAGCTAGTTTTTGCTTTTGTTTATGTTTTGTGTGCTATTTTTTCCTTCTGATTTCTCGTTTGACTCTCTTATATTCCTCCTATAAATGATACCATTCAATATTTTTCTTTTTTCTTCTGTCTTATTTCACTGAGCATGATCCCTTCTAGCTCCATCCATGTTGCTGAAAATTGCATTAATCATTTTTGATTGCTGAATACACAAAACAACAAGAATGGCACACATTAAAAAAAAAAAAAACAGAAAACAACAAATGTTGGCGAGGATGTCGAGAAAAAGGAACTCTCCTATACTGTTGGTGGGAATGCAAACTGGTTCAACCTCTATGGAAAGCTGTATGGCGGTTTCTTAAGCAACTAAAATGGAGCTTCCATACAACCCAGAAATTCCACCCCTAGGAATATACCCAGAGGACACAAAAACATTAATCCAAAAGGTCACATGCACACCTATGTTTATTGCAGCATTATTTACAATAGCTGAAACATAGAAACAACCCAAATGCCAAAAAATTGTTGATTGGATCAAGAAGATGTGGTACATGTATACAATGGCGTACTATTCAGCAATCAAAAGTATATTTTTATGTGGATATTCACAGCTGCATGTGTGAGTGAATGATGTGTCCTCAGAGAGAGGGGGGAGGATTGGTGCTCAGAACAGGGGAGAGGGGAGCACAGGGGACTGTGGTGATGGTTCACATGTGAATTGGTGGTGGGAAACCTACCAGGAAAACACAGTAATGTAAAAGACATAAATAAAAATAACAATAAAAAATATGTCCTCATATATGAAAATCACTGCTATACAATATAGAGCACTACAATGTAATATTAGACTTGGGATGTGGTAGAAAAGCAAATGCAAGGGAGTCAAAGATACAGTTGCAGGTTTCATTATCTGATTGTATTGTGTGTAACTGCTTTCTTTCAAAGGCCTTATAACATCATTCTTGGAATTTTAGCACTGTGGATTTAAGAACATTCGTACCTGAAAGAGAATATTGAGATCATTTCACAAAATAGAGAAATTAGTGCGACATGTCCAAAACTACCAAGCTAGTTAGTGATTAAATCAGGACCAGAACTGGTCTCCTAATGTGCTATCATAGGTTAACTTTCCAATATGAAGTGTTTATAAAAGACAGGTTAATTAGGGGATGGAAACCTCTAGGTAAAGTTTAACTTGGACCTTAGGGTAGTACATAAAGAGTACATGATATATAGAACTGAAATGCCTGAGTTTAATTATTGAATTTTCTACTTAATTGCAAATGACTTAATCTCTTTGTACCTCTAACAAAGATGAATTAATAGTTTCTGTCTTATAGGGCTGTTGTCTTTAACATTGAGAAATTACACATATGTGTGTAATACTGTTTATGTGTTATTTTTCTGTCAGTCTCATAACTTTCATTATCTGTCACTTCTAAATTCCTAACTCATTTCTAGTCTCTTGGAGACTACTGACTTTTCACCATAAATCTGGAGAATCTACCAGCCAGGTGACAACCTTGTCGGTATCATCATGATCAATGACTGTACTAGTCAAGGCTCAACCCAAGAAGCAGAACCAGTAGATTTGGCTTACACGATTTTGGAGGTTAGTTAAGTAGTCTCGATAAAGCTGTTGTCTGTGCACTTCAGTTGTAACTTGAAGTTCACGAAGCAGACTTTTAGGGAGGGGAGATCACAAGTAGGTTGAGGCCCATAACTGTGAGCTAGAACCACATGATCATCAACTAAAAGTTGTGCCCATGCCTCTGACCTTAGTTAAAGGGGTATCCTGCAAGGACCCTTTGTCTCAGAGACAGATATGCATGCCTGACTCAGAAGTCAGAAAATTGTTAAAGGATCCAGAGGGAGGTGGAGCAATGGAACACTCATCTGCTGCTCCGTATCCACCAGTTGAGCCAGCAATAACATGTGAGCTACAAAATGGTCACTGCTTCAGTTGCATCCTCCAAATCTCCAAGAATCCCATTGTGACTCAGAAATACACACAAAGGTGATTCTGGAAAATATAGTTCTGCTTAGCCAAGTTCATGCATCAGAAAACCCTCACAGTGACCATTGATGGGAAGAAGTAGGGCTGAAGAGAGGACAAAAAATGAGGAAAATATCAAAGAAATTAGATAAACACATTGAGTTTGATTCACTCCTATCATGAAGGAAGCATGTGCTATAGACCATGGGGCAAAGTTCCACAGATCTCTCCATATTCCAGCTCCCAGCCCCAAGGGAACTCTTCTGAGATAAGTAAAGGAGGCATCTGTGGGTTATTTCTTAACAGATACTTTCTCCTTAGTGTCATACTTAACACTATCCTCATAAAGGTAATAAGTATGAAATACTTTATTTTCTTAAAATGTGTTACCAATGTAATTTCTAGATTTTTGAAATATGAACCATCTATTGTATGTCATCGTTTTCCCCTTCTTATTAACTCAGGTAACACAAATGAAGCAAAACCACTCACACCTGTATGGAGAGCCAGGAATTCGCCTATGTAACTGTAAATTTAGAAAATATTCTATAACAAAATGCCATAGCTTATAAAAAACAGAATTTTTGTGTGTGTTTTCCTTCCTTGCTTCTTTTTGAATCCTAGCGTTCCTTACTTTCAGTTTCATTTTAACAACTTTGAAAACCAACTCTCAATTGCAACCAAATTGCAGTATAGCAAGCTATGTCCAAACTTCTAATGACTTAAAAACTGCAACCATTTATTTGCTCATATTTCTGTGGGTCAGTAATTAGGGCTGGGTGGATTTCATGTTTTTCTTGGTAAAGATCACTCTAGTGGCTCCAGTCACCTGTCGGCTGTACTGTTGCCTCAGTCACATTATAGCCTCTGTGGTTGGTGCTCACTGTCAGCCTCTGCTCAAGTGGACTTCTGGCCCTGGTGGAGCATACTCACTTCAAGTGACCTCCATCTTTCAGAGGGCTAGATCAGACTTCTTTTGATATTGATACAAGAGTGAGAACAGAAGTGCAAGGCCTCTAAAGTCCAAAACTTGGAACTCCCATATTTTATTAGTCAAAGAAGAGCATAAGCAACCTGGACCAAGGGTTGGAATCAAATCCCAAGAGGAAGAACAGCAAAGTTATATTTCAAAGGATATACAGGGAAAAAAATATGCCCACCCCCCCTTTTTTTGTCATTTGCTACACTTGTATTGCCAGGTAAATGCTGGTATATTTTTTAAGAGGATAATTTTCCCCAATTTGATTTGTCATCTGTTCATTTGCCTTTTTAATAAATTCTAATAAGTTAACAATCACTTTTATTTTGTAATGTTCTTGCCAAAAATAGCACAACAGGTTTTTCAAATAAAATGCCCAAATAAGATAAGGGTCTAATGGTTACAAGAAGTCAACTTCATCTCAGATTTTGCAATTCATTCCCAACCCTGATAATTTGGGTCTGGATGCTTGTCTGTGTCCCATCGTCTCACCCCCAACATGCCATTTAGCCAGTTAGGAAATCTCATTTAATTTATTTTAGTGGTTAAATTCAAATATCTATATGTGCCTGACAAAGGAAAGGAAATTCCTCTGATAACTCATTTGTGTTCCTGGATTTTAAAAGAAACTGAAACTTTAATGAGGTATAGATGTTAATAGGACTACTTTGTTCCTCCATTTGCCTACTTAGTTTTCAACAGGTAATAAATAATTGTGAATCACCTTACAAGATAGATACATATGTCCTGATTTTTTTCTTTTGACTTAAATAGTAGGAGATACAGTTGCTCAGAGTTTGTCCTGACTAGAGAAACCCTAGCAATTGCTGAACAATGTTAGTTAATATAGGTACAAAAAAATAATTTAGTCATTCAGCAAGCATTTTATATATTTTGTTGTTTTATTGAGGTACATTAGTTTGCAACACTGTATATGATTTGGAAGTACAGGTTCACCCCTCTTTAGAAGTATGTTCCCCTGGTAGCCTCAGTTCTACAGTCAGATTTCTAGGGTTTGTTCTGGCTTAGTTTTGTCTGTTCTTTTCTGGATTTCACATATGATGGAAATCATCAGGCATTTTAACACTTATACGATGCTTACCACATGCCAGACATTCTAAGAGCTTCATGAATAATTCACCCAACCCTCACAATAATCCTATGAGACTGATGTTATTATAAGAACCATTTTATGGATGGAAATCCTAAGGCAGAGAGACATTAGATACTTTACTTGAGCCCTGTTGGTTAATACGTGATAAAACTGAAATACAATCCCCAAACAATCTGACCTCTTAACCAGTACCCTTGCTCTTTCCCACTGGATTCAGAAACCACCAGCACAAAGCCCTACCTGTGGTGTTGGATGTATATATGGAAATGGAAAATAAATCAACATGCAGGACTTTGTCTCTGCCTTTTCTCCATGAGAAAGAACAGGGGAGTAGAGTCAGTGAACCCCTGTGACTGACTTTTTAGTAATAAAACCCAGTCTTTATTTTAAACCTTGTGTAGTTACTGCCACAACAAGAGCAAAATACTTGGTAGTCAGGCAGTCTTAACTTTAGAAACTTTTATCCCCTACCTGATTGTGCACCACTGGCAAAGTCATTTTCTCAACTGTAAAATATGACACTTAAACTAGAATTTACTGTCCCTCCCCCCAAAAAATAGCAAATAGGTACTGTATCTCAGACAATGTCCATCTTTATGAAGAGATGAGACATAAAGTATATCATTCTGAACTTCAAAGTACCACTTTGCCCTGACCTTATTTTTATAAAATCTTTATTTCCCCCATCTATTTCACATTGTTAAATCTCTAATGAAAATATTTCTTCTTTTTTTTTTTTTCATGTTACTTCTTCAGTTCAGGTTAGACTCTGTCATTTTACATAATTTGGCAAGAATTTCCCACCTCGTTAGTTGCTCTAGTTAACCTTCAAGTAATCACTAAGCTTAGTCAAGTAAAATCCCTAATGTATATGTAAGTCTTTGAGATTAGTTGCCATTTAAACCTTCCATAATCTAATTCATGCTAAGAGATTAACCTGGACTTGCATTAAGTGTTTCCTTCTACCAATTATACCTGCTTATATTTTAGTGCCCTGTGTTGATAAGAGGAAGTATGTAATTTTAAGAGAATTAAGAATAATATTTTAGGATTTGACACACTTCATTCAAAGTGTGAGTCATTGAATAAACATCATTAACACATAGCACAAAAGCAGAGATCTCTTGGTAACATTTTATATTTACTTAATCTTTGGATACGGAGTCTTTTAAAAAAATTAATCTTTTAATGTTATCATCACTTCTGGTTGATTGGCTGCAACAAAACTTCTATCTACAATTATCATTTTGAGATCCAGCAACTATGTTATGGGCTCAGGGTAGAGCACAAGAAAAATGAGCCAATCTTTGATGGCCACCATAATTATGAGGGAAAAATTTATCTTTTTCCAGGGTGGAATAATGGCTTTTTTCTGTTCCTGCCTAGCATTATATACATAATTGCTGGACATAAAGAGGCCCTGCCCAAAAGTAACAGCTGAGGTGTCGGGATGACCTTCCCAAGAGGGTTCTCTGGACATCTCTTCCACTCACCTTTGCAGGCCCTGCAGGACTCAGGCATCATTCATCCCCCAGTTACCGGGCCAGAGCTCTTGGCATCCCTCCCATCAGGCCTTAATCACTTTTCACTTAGGCTAACTGGGCTAACATCCAACTTTTAATCTCTCAGACCCCATCCAGCTATTGTGGAGGAGGAAGGGCAGATACATTTTTATGTTCACAAAGGATTTTTTTTTATATATATTGGAAATTTCTCTTAATTTTTCATTTCTCAACAATCCTCTAATTTTTATCATAATTTGTTTTAATACCATTGTTTTTTCCTACCAAATCATATTTATATGATAATTATTAGATTTTCTTAGAGTTCTTTTAAAGATTTGACATTGAAACAATCTTGTTCTTGTACTTTCATTAAATTCTTGCTGCCCACTTTGAAGCATATGTACTTCTCTTTTAGTTCTTACATATTTTATTCTCTACAAAAGGACTATTGAATGATGATCAGTTTTGTCCCAATTAGAAGCAAAGCAAATACAAAACATTCATGGTTTGTGATCCTGTAGAATTGGTACCATTAAGAAATGCTGTTCACTTTAGTGAGAAATAGAGTATAAATAAAGTAATGAAAATTCTGTGTGTCATTAAATCAGGGATTTGCCCTGTTCATGACCTCTTCTGAGCAGGCTGTTTTGCAATCTGGAGCCTCACTGAGTGAGCTGTAACACAATTGATCCCAGTTATATAAGACACAGCGCCATTTCCTTCATTGATTTATTCCTAGTCTTTTCTCTACCTTATTCCATTTAGCTGATCAATTAATCTCTGATATAACTCATGGCATGGCCATCAGTTGAAAATAATGCAGCTGCTGATATTTCCTCTGTCGCAGCAGTGATGGAGTTCAATGTGTGTATGAAAGCAAAGAGGCATTCATTCTCACATATGGTCAGGAAGCCTTCTCAATGAGAATCTAATTTAAGGAGTAGATTTCTCTCTAAGTATTGGGAAGCAAGGGCCATGGCTAGCTTTGTTCACCCATGCAATACTCAGTATCAGGCAAAAAGTTGTTCACAACTGTTTGTGAACTAAATGAAGATCAGGTAAGTATGTTGATTTTAATAGCAGCTTCTTGAAAGAATTGGTAAACATCTCTCTAGCCCCCACTCCTGAAGTACTGAAATTTTATTAATTCCATCACAATATCAGGTTGTGAAATACAATTGCCCATGGATCAGAAGTTAGAAAAACTGACATGAGTGATGGCAGAGAAGGTGAGTGAGGACTTGGTGATAAATAGGCACGTTTAAATCTCAGCTGTCCTTTCTTTTAGTTTTAATACTCCTCAAATCTTCTATACCCTTTTCCCCATCTGGAAAATCAGTATAATAATCCCCAGTTCATGGGATTCTTGTGAGGATAAAGTGATATAATACATACAATATGAAGGCACAAAGGCATGAAACAGCATGCATGTTTGGAAAACTGCAAGTTGTTCCATTTATCTGGAGCATAGGGTGCCCAGGGGAGAGATGTGGGAGTTGAAACTACGGAGAGAAGGAACAAGCAGGCAGGTCATCAAGAGCCTTGGGTGCCAAGCTAATAGGTTTGAACTTCATCCTAAAACCTTTGGGATGTCGTTAAAGTATTTTAAGCAAGGGAGAGGAATTTCAAGATCAAATTTGCATTTTATTACAGTGGCTCTGGCAGAACAACAGTGGATTGGAAACTGCTGGTTCTTAAACTTTCCAGCTTCTCCAAGTCACCCTTTGCAGCTACTGTTTGGTCTCACAGAAATGTGTTTAGAGTATGAACTGTGATTTCTCGTCTTCTGGCCCTTTCGATATATGATTCCTTCTTCCTAGTATATGCTTTTCCTCCTATGTATTCTTCTATTTAAAAATGACAGAAAAATCAGCACAACCTGGCTTGAGCCATTAGGGTGATACATTTGTACAGAAGTAACTACCATCTGAGCTGTGTTCATGAGCCCAGACAGTGTAAGTAGAATCAAGGCTATGGTCATTAGTCCTTCCTCTCTGTTCTCAGGAAGCCTCTTACTTCATGGTGACAAAACCACCAAGATATAAGGTCTATATTTTCAGGCCTATATACTGGTCTCTCAGGTATGTTGGTGGAAAAGAACATCTCTCAACAAAAGTCCTGATGTTAGCTCTGAGAGAGCTGGGGGTTCTCCTCTAAAGAGTTATCTAGAAGGTGTGATGGGAATGGAGTGCTCTGAGTAGAGAGTTCTGTGTTATGTTTCATCTTGGGAGGTGGGAGTTGGAGTGTCATATTGGAGTCAGCTTCAACCAAATTGCAAAAATAGAGTTGTGGGGTAGGGGCTTATGTTACTAGAAAATCAGGGTACTGTCCCCAGAAGAGGGGGAAATGGACATTGGTCCAGGAAACATCAACTGCTGCTGTACCTGCCTAATACCTGCACTCAGAATTTGAAGGCCATTTATTTGCTGCTACTTCCAGGAGACCTTCTATGACTGAATAAGACTAGGTTAGGTGTTTCTTCTGTGCCTTGCCAACAATATCATATGTTCACCATCATGGAAGCCTTGCAGTGGTCTGTTTCCTGATCTATACCCCATGGGTACACTGGGGGGGGGGGGGACAAGAACTCTGGCTTATTTACCTGCATGTTTCTAGCATCTAAGGAGCATTCTAGGGAGCAACTCAACAGAGATTTGTCATGGGAAAATTATGTACATTTATCCTGAAGTCTGGGGATGGGGGAATACTTTATAATATAATAAATGATGAGAGGCTATGGTGATCCACATGTTTGATTAATGTTTAAATGTCTAGGGTGTGAGGCCTGGTTTTGATGGCGGTGATGAGGGAAAAGGAGGGGTCTAAGATTATACCCTAGTGTCTGGCTATGTCATAACAGAGGAGGTTGGGGAATCACATAAAGATTTCAGTTTGGTGCCTGAGTTTCTTATAGGTTTACTTTGGGAATTCAGCCTGCGAATGACAAGTGAAGCCTTGAGTGAGGATGAAAAAATGTGAGAACATGTTTAAGAATGAGAATACGCTCTCTGTATATTTCAGGAAATGGCATTCAGCTAGTGATGCTGGGGGTCACTGTAGTGCCATTCATCAAGGCCTAAACACTAAAAGGAAGATCAAGATCTCAATCAAGTGTGATGAACAATTTATTACAACTTAAAATAAGAATACAGTGGCCCAAAGGTTCCATTTACAAGATAAATGTGTAGTGGAGATATAATGTACTATTTGATGATTATAGTTAACACTGCTATATGGTATATTTGAAAATTTCGAAGGGAATAAATCCTAAATGTTCTCATCACAAAGAAAAACATCTGGGGCCTACCCAGTGGTGCAGCAGTTGAGCGCTGCACTGTGGAGCTGTCGGCAGGGGTGACACGAGTTCACCGCCTGGCCAGGGAGATTCCCACGTGGTGTGGCAAACCTCTTCTACTCGCCCTCTGCTCCCCTCAGCAGTGTATTTCTGTTTATCTGCCTGTTCTGCTCCCCACTCTGTCTCTGGTGAAACCTCTTGCTGCCCCATGCCTAAGCCTGTACCCCAGCTTGCATGCAAAAATAAAAATAAATCTTTTTTAAAAAAGAAAAACATCTGTTCTGATGGCATAAGACAATGAATATTAACTGAACAGATTGATATATTCATCTCACAATATATGTATTTCAAGTCATTATGCTATATGGCAGTATGTCAATTGCAGCTCAATAAATCTGAAAATTAAAATAAAATCAAGGAAACTAAGAGAAGTTCATTCCAAACTAATGAGGTGTAGGAGGACTCAGCCTCCAATGGGCACCGTAGTTTTTCTTCACAAAAGAGTGGGTAGCAAGCTTCTCCCAATGCAACATGACATGTAGACCCTATTGAACCAGGTTCTGCATTGTGGAAAGTCCATATAGGACACTTGTAGGCACACATTACTCTTTAGTAAATTTTGTGGTTAGAAAATGCATAACATTTACCATCTTAATCATTCTCAATAAGAGCTCCCATGGTCTTAGTTATGTTCACATTATTGTGTAATTATTTTCCAGAAATTTTTCATCACAAAATTGAAACTATGTCCAATAAACAACTTCCTCTTACTTCCCGCCGACCCCAGTCTCTGGCAGCAATCATTATACTTTCCATCTCTATTCATTTGACTACTTCAAATACCTTGCATAAGTGGAATCACAATCAGTATTAATCTTCTTATATTGGCTTATCTCACTTACCTTAATGTCCTCAAGGTTAACCCACATTGTAGCATGCTTCAAAATCTACTTTCTTTTTAAGAGTGAGTAATATACTATCATAGGTTTATACCGTATTTTGTTTCCTCATTTATCTGTTGATGGATACTGTATTGTTTCCACCTGTTGGTTGTTGTGAATAGTGCCGCTATGCACATAGGTGTGTAATTATCTTGAGAGTCTACTTTTAGTTATTTTGGATATACTCAGAAGTAGGATTGCTGGGTCATATGGTAATTCTCTTCTTAATTTCTTGAGGAACCCACATACTTTTTTTATAGAGATCATGCCATTTTATGTTCCTACCAATAATACATAAGGTTGAAATTTCTCCACATTCTTTCCAATACTTGTTTTCTATTATTTTGTAGCCATTCAAATGGGTATGAGGTGATATCTCCTATCCTTTGTTTTGTGTTTCCCAATCAAATATGTCGTATGTCAAGAGTCTTTTCATATGCTTGTTAGTTCATTAGTTCTTCATCTTTGGAGAAATAGCTATTCATTTCTTTTGACTGTTTTTTAAATCATGTTACCTTATTTTTGCTGTTGAGTTATAGGAGTTATTTATGTTTTCTGGATATTAACTACTTGTCTTACATGTGATTTGCAAACATTTCACTTTGATTTTTTGGGGGGTTTTCTTCATTCCTGACTTTGACATTTCCCCTTGCCTCACCCTCTTTTTGAGAGGATCTGTAAATAAAAGGAGGTCCTTTTTTTGTGTGGCTAACTTTTCACAGAATCAACCCATTGATGGTGCCCAATATAAAGTAGGAGACTAATTGATAATGGTTATAGTATGTAAGAGTAAAAGGCACAATCACCTTCTCTGAGGTGGATCTTGTTAATCCTGCCTAGGAAAAATTGAACCTCAGAGAGACTAGATTATCTGCCCCAGATCATAAATGGAGCTAATAAGTGATGACACTAAGTCACAAAATATATGATGTTAGAACTGATGTCAGTGCAATACATCCTCCATAACTTAGCATAAATTTAACAAAAAGAAAAAAACTTCTTGATCCAATCATCTATTTTTGGACATCTGGGTTGCTTCCATACCTTTGCTATTGTGTACAGTGCCGCAATGAACATACGGGTGCATGTATCCTTTCGGATTATGTTTTTGGATCAAGAAGATGTGGTACATATACACAATGGAATACTATTCATCATGGAAAGAAGATAAACACATGTGATTTGCAGCGACATGGATGGAATTAGAGGGGCTCATACTCAGTGAAATAAGCCAGAAAGAAAGAGAAAAATATCGAATGTTTCACTTATAACAGGACTATAAGGAAACCAAATAGGAAAGAGACAGTCAGCGGGGCGGGGAGGGGGGAGGCGGAGGGAGGGAAGGAAAAGGGCACAAAATGGAATAGTAAAGAACACAAGGGACCATGGAGATGGATCACGGGTGAATTGGTGGTGGGCTACCCAAGGGGAATACAAAATGTAAAAGACATAAATAACAATAAAAATATGTATTAAAAAAAAATCAGTAAAAGTTCCATATGGTAAAGGGGAAAAGGTAGACATGGTGGGATCTAGTGGGTTGTCCAGTTGGGCCCAGTTGAAGAACAGCCCCACTCACTAGGTGTATTTTAATTTGTTCCAACAACTTGCGCTGCAACTAACAGTGGCACTCAAGCCACAGCCCACTGGTATCTAAGGTAGAGCAACACAAAGCAAGTCATGACCTCTCTCCATAGCTTCTCAACACCTTTCTACCTATGAAGGAGCTGCAGGAGAGATAAGTTAGATCCAACATTTTTCAATAACTTTGAGACAAATTTCTATAGTTCATACATACCCTAAAAATTTCCCTAAAGCTAATACTGAGTACTTCAGGAGGGACACAACATCTGCTAAAGAGCATTTTTGTTTTCTTCCCTCCCTTTAAATCTTTCCTTTTTATATTGTACTTTTCTTCTGCCTCCTTTTGTCCTTGATATCTCCCTTTTGCTCATTCTAATCTGATACTTTAAGGTTGAATATACCTGTCTTTAGAAGTTACACCATCATCTTCCTGTTGATTTTGCACAAAACATTGTGTACTGACTCCTATGATTGGTGTTTACATTAATTTCTTAGCTTGATAGCATTTAGCCAATTTGTGTGATGTGTGTCCGGTGAATGATTCCCCATCAGAGGCAATTCCTGCCTACTCTTCTCTCCAGGTGCCCACACTCAGCAGGCTGTGTGTGCCACTATGCAGAACACACATTCAAAGAGGATAGAGAGGAACATTCACTACCCCGAGCTCCATGCCTCCACGTCCTTTGATTGCATGCCCTGTTGTAATCTTGGGATTCTCGGTGGCGTAGTAATTGATGAATTTGTAGCTGAGGTAAACACCATCCTGAGTGCTCCTCCTGCGTAAACACCACTCTGCCTATAAGTGCTGTTTTCTTTCTCCTTTAAAACAACCCTCTGCCCTCCAGACCAAGAAGGCAACATAAGTGCCTGACCATGCATGTAAATCATTTCTTCTCTTGTCACTGCAAATCCACTTTGCCATGTAAATGGTCATCCTAGCTATGTTGACATAAAGGGAGCTTGACAATTTTTATTTCCCCTCTTTGACTGTAGATTTTTGAGCCATGAAGAAGAACAATATATCCTATAATTGTTGAAGAAGTTAATCCAGACCACCCACACCTTGATGTGATACCAAATCTCTGGATGGGTAGGGAGTGTCTGTTTAATATCAGATGTTGAAAACACGAGTTTTTAAAAACATCTTTGATTTTTCATCCCAAGGATAGACACAGTGAACAGACTAAGTGAATAGGTCCTTCATTTAGGAGAAATTTAGGAACCAGATTGTGATTAATTGTGCAATATTCACGAAGCAATCGCTCTCCACAACTTTTTCTAAACTTTAAATCTCCAGAAAGCATTATTATTTACATTGCACTGACTGACCTTTGAATCAGTTGTATTTTGTCATACTTTTCTTTTTTTGTTTTAGAAATCTAGTTAAGTGCAAAGCTTTGGAAAAGAACCAAAAATAAACCAATGCTGTTCTGTTATAATAACATCACCATCATTATTATTGATATTACTATGCCATCATCATTATCGTTATTATTATTACCTTTTAATTGGAGGGGAAACTATCCAATAAATGTGTTCTACTATTAATATTTTACTACCAGCTGTGAAAATACCAAGATTACATTATAAAATATATGCCAAATGTACCATGACAGACTTAAAACCTATTTTGAAAAAAAATCTCTGGCAAGAGAGAAACCAATGAAATCTCCAAGAAACATGTCGTCCTAAAATATCTAAGGGTAGATCTTTTATGGGAGTCCTTAAATATCTGATATCTTCTGTGGCAGGAAATAAAATGAAATTGCTTTGAGTACTGCCTTTCAGAAACAAACTAGCCTTTCCTTGTGGCCCAAACTTCAGGAGGAAAATGGTACAAGTTCTAAAGTCAATGCTTTGTTAGTGTGTGGTATATTAAAAGAAACTGATTTATAATGATGAGTTATTAAGGAGAAATTGAAAGTTTCCCATCCCAGGGACTTTTACATGCAAAATTTAAGGAACCCATTACAGTCCATTAGTTTAAAATGTAAACTTATTAAAATCCTTCATGATAAAATAGCTATATCTGATTTTATGGTAAAACTAAAAAGCCATGGACAGCATTTTAAGACTTTGTATAATATACTTGGCTTCCCTTGCAGCCAGTGGTAGATACTGTTTAATGTGATGATTTAAGAGTGATTTAAATTGGCCCTCCTGCAGAAGAGGAGGAAGATCTCCGGAGAAACTAAATTTATGAAATGACATAAGTCGTATTTAGAGCAAATTGATAGAGTGATTGGAGGGAAGTCATGGTTTGTAGCCAGAATACACTTTAAAAGGAGTCAGCAGTGTAGACATGTATTTCAGATAGCCTCAATAAAAAGCCAAAGGGGACTGGGTATTTAAGCCCCAAATCTGCAAGTGGACACAGGTATTCCTGTAGGACTTTTCCCTTGTCTAAAGCCAATCAAGATAAAGCATGTTAATGAATATTCTGTGCTGTATTTACCTAGTTTATATTTGTTCTTTAGGCTAGTCAGCAAAAAAAATAATTTTTGAATTATGAAATTTATAGCATGAAATATGCCTTTATTAAAACATCATCAAGTTTTTATATCAAACAAGCAAATCACTCTAATAGATTAAAAGACAAGCAAAAGTCACCATCCTGAAAACTAAAGTTAAAGGGCCCCCTTGCCTGTCTTGTAAACTATCATATCAAGGCACATTCTTGTATAGCAACAAAGTGCACTAAATGATATAAATTATAGTAAGCAAAAAAAGGATGTATTTTATAAATGAGGTTTTCAAAGGTGTGTATATTAAAGTTATACAATTTTTTTTTGCTAAAATCTGGGGGAAAAAAAGCCATTGAGGGGCATGTAAGTGTTTTTCTGCTGGCCTCAAGAGTAGTCCCTGTAGAACAAGGGTAGATGATTCTTTTTAGTTACCTTGGATAAATCACTACACATCTCTCTCCCACAACTTTCTCATCTATACCATAGAGGTGATGGGAATCCCTGTCTCACTGGGTTATTGTGAGGATTGAATCCAGCCTGCTACAGAGGCACATGGGGATCATCCCATCAAACTCAGCCATCATTGTTGTGGAGTCTAATGCAGTCTCACAGCTAAGAAACCTGGCTTTAGAAAATCAAGACCTAAACTGGAATATTTCAATTTGATTAACTCAGAAGGGAGGGCACATGCTAATGTACATCTAGTCTACAAACAGGTGCTAGTGCAGCCCTCCAAGAACTAAAGAATGAAATGAAATACAGACCAGACCCTTGAGAAAATAATAAATTAAGTCCATTGAAAAACCAATGCCGTGATGATTCCAATGACTAGAAGTTGAATTTCAGAATGAAGTGACTAGAGCCACATAGAAACCATACTTTTAATCCAAAGTTAATTTACTTTTACAATTTTACATAAACTTTAACTTCACAAATAATGAATATCTTTAGTAGAAAAATTTGAAACTCTAGAATTTTAATATCCTTTTACACAATTGCTCCAAAATTATCATTCTCATTAGTATCTTGACATCTTTTCTGGTCATTCTTTTCTGTGTGTATTCGTCACTTAATGAAATCAAATATATATACTCTTTTGTAATGTGATTTTTTTGCATGTCACAGTGGAGCTTGTTACATTTTGATGTGTGTTTTGTTCATCACTTTAATGGTTTAAAGTAGTATAGTGATCTGGATGAAATAGCAGTGGGTTCATCCAGCCCTAGGCATGAATAGGGTACAGTAAATTCCAGCTACTCATCCAGTTAGTGCCTCTTTCACACATTAAGCCTGTGGTCGCTGTATGCATCGGGATATCCTTAACCCGTGGTGTGATGTGCCAGGCCTTCCTGGCAAGTCCCACTTACCCTTCAGCAGCATAATCCCTCATCTTCATTTGCCAATAAAAAAAAATAAGAGGGCAGACTCTACAAATAATAATATTTGTCTTCACTGTGGCAATCAATTTTTCTGAGCTTTGCCTCTGCTCAGGGAGTTTTAGGGATGCTCTTGGGGTGTGAGTGAGAATGAATGCAGTTGGACTGTGAAATTCACAGAAAAAAAGACATTTCTTCTTTGAGTCATCACCCTGCCTTGCCTGGTGTGGATGTGTGATCACTCCCTTAGCTAATCTATCATTGGATATTTTGTTTCCACATTTATTGCATTATTAATACAACCTGCAAAGCTCCCTAACTCATCTGCCTGTGGTTACAAACAAGGTCACGTTAAGAACCCAAATTCTCATTGGCTCTTTTCCGTCTACTCCTACCCCAACTATTACAGACACTCAGTTCACTTCCTTTAATAACTGGCCATGGTGTCCAGTTTTTTAGAGATTCCCAGGAAGATCATATGTAAGTTTATGGAAATAACTTCCCCCGTTTTCTGATTTGTCTTCTAACCATACCCTCCGAAATGGAAAACCATCTGATGATAACCCCACTCTGCTCCCACTGCTCCAGGGACCCCCAGGACCCTAAAGTACTACCCAGGTGGCTACATTCTATGTTCCAGTATTTCCCAGCTCCTCATCCTGAGAGTTCTATTGCGCCTTGTGGCAAAGATTTCATTCCCGTTGTTTTGCATACACACTCTGTTCTATAGGAGAAAAAAAAAAAAAAACAGAACGCAAGAAGATCCCCTTTTCATGTGGGCCCCCCAAGTAACAGTCTGGTAACTAGAGAGGTAGTTTTGAAGATAGCTTTGTCCACTTCTGTCTCCTGCCCCTGTCTCTGGAGGAGTCATACCCAGTCAGGCTAGAAACACACTCTGTGCCCTCTTTTCCTTTGCTCTTCAGATGCAACTCTGGGCAATATTATACTTCTCGCTTTTCAGACTTCCTTTCCCAGAAACGTAAACTCAGGGCCTCCCTGGTGACACAGTGGTTAAGCACTCTGTTGTGGAGCTGTCAGCAGCGGCAACGCAAGTTCAACACCCAGCCAGGGAGGGGATTCCCACATGGCGCGGCAGACCTCTCCTGCCTCACCCGCCACTCCCCTCGGCAGTGCGTTTCCGTCAATCTGCGTGTTCTGCTCCCCACTCTGTCTCCCCACTCTGTCTCTGGTGAACCTTCTCACCGTCCCATGCCTCTGGCCTGTACCCCATCTTGTATGCATAAATAAATAAATCTTAAAAAAAAAGTAAACTCAGACAAAAAGATGCGAGGGCAGCCCTGGCTTTGAGTCCTGCCGACTCGCCAGAGCACCCACCCACCCATGTCCACCCATAATGTGGGCAGCACAGTAGCGAGCACCTTTCTGCCTCCTAAATCTTTTGCGCACACCTCTAGTGACTATTTAAATTCTGCCCTTAGGTAAGAGGCATAATTGCTGAAACTGAAGGTATGCCATAGGCATTTTTTGTTCAAAGCTTATTT
Source organism: Scalopus aquaticus (assembly GCA_004024925.1). Taxonomy (NCBI): domain Eukaryota; kingdom Metazoa; phylum Chordata; class Mammalia; order Eulipotyphla; family Talpidae; genus Scalopus; species Scalopus aquaticus. The sequence goes on from PVIJ01008138.1 coordinate 66,150, forward strand.
GATGCCTGATTGAGTCTTGGCAGCACCTAACATTGTCACTGGAGACACTCGGGGTAGGAACTGATGATTTTTCTGGAGCATCACATCACAGCACTGTTTCTCTGATGGTGAAACCACAAAGCACCTGTATCTGGGGATATACAGATACTCCTTAGGTAGATTTTATTTTTTTACCTAGTGACCTCTGATAACATTTACTTCTCATTGACCCATCAGAACGTAAAACTACCACTTTTTATTGAAATAAAATTTATAGACAGTGAGATGCACAGATCTCTGAATAAATTCAGTTCAGGTGTCCTTAACCAAACTGCAACAAAATCACGTTGTGGTCTCCATGAAAAGTATAGCTTTCCTGCTGCTCACCCCCAAGTACTGTGGCTTCAGAAAATTTGTAATGAAGTTGGGGTGTGTGTATTAGGGGGAGGATGGTTTTTAAATTTTCTGTTTATTATAATTCTATGAATATTTCCCTCTATTATGGAAGCTCAAGACTAAAGAAGAGACAGAGGGGTGATTACTTCTGCTTATCAGTGGAATCAACTCTAGAATTTAGTTCTCACCTCCAGTACAGGGCATTTTTGTAGCTCACCCAACAAGTATTGAGGTTGGTGGGAGTAACTTGAGTTCTCATTGAACATATTCTGACATAAAATGTTGAAGCCCTATTGAAAAGAGGTGTAACATGAGTAGTGATACTATTATGACTTCATTTTAGTTTTGTAAAAAAGAAAAAAAATAATAGAGTGCTAGACACCTGAAATCTACTTCAGGTAAAATGCGACTGATAATGCTTTGGATTATATTTTAAAGTTAGTATTATTTCATGAGAATATTATATGAATGGACCAAATTAAAAAAAAAGAGCTATGTCAAAATTTATAAACTGCCTGAAAAAGAAAAATAATTATAATAATTAATTTTCTTTTCCTCTCATATTTTATACTTCATTGTTTCTAAAATTTCATATAATGAAAGACTACATAATGGCTTATATTAATGTAAAAGTGCTACTGAATTGAAGTACATGGGAAGGTTTTGTATTAATTTAAAAGGAGGTATTTCGGTGCCTTTATTCCTCTGTGCAAAAAAAAAAATTGGCTTTTTAAATTTTATTAAAAAGTTTATTTTGCAAAAATGATTCAACCTCCTAGATTTCAGGAAATATAATGGACTGCTTGTATTCACAGAGATAAGCTGTTTGAAAGGAATTTGGCTTACTGCTGTTATTCATTGCTGCATTTTTATGTATAGAAATTGATGTATGCCAAGAAAAAGGCAATTAAGGTTCATATGCTTATTTTTCAAGGTGTGTTAAACTGGTTTGAGTTTTAATTGTATGTTTACTTTAAGACACTTAAAAGACCCCTTGGGAAATATTACCAACTGGATCCATTGGGCTAAACGAAGAAGCAGATTCATTTCTATAAATAAATCTGAATTCCATTATTTTTCACATTTACTTGTAGATTGAAGAAGAGGATAAATATGCTAATAGAGGATAGAGAGAATAGAAATTATGACAAATTTTTTTCTACACAGTTAATACCAGCCCTGATCCTTGTAGGTATTTCCAAACATGTATATATCAAAAACTACATGCTTTTTTATTCAAATATTCATTCAGCAAATGTTTATTATAAAGTTATGGTGTACCACACACTATGTAAAATGTTCTGGTGAGATACAAGCCACAGGACTCAGTTGAGGGCCTCAATAAACTTATACCCTCAAATGGCCATTTCCATTTGTAATGCTTAGAGCCATCTTCTGGGAAAAACACTGGTTTTTAAATAAAATGTTGAATATTTAAATGACAGGTGATACTTATTGACAGGTAACTATCGTAACCAACACATCTTAAGCACTTTTCACGTCTTATTTACTCATCACAAAACCTTATCAGTAGCTTCTTTTATTTCCTCTAGCTTACTCATGAGAACACTGAAAAGAGAGATTACTTCCCCTGTCCAAGATTACATAGCTAACATTGTCAGGCCATCTGGCTTTAGAACCTACTCTCTTTGCTGCTATGTGCTATACTATTTCATTAATTAAAACCTTTTTAAAATTATTATTTATAAGCGAGGTCTATGATTATCACATACCATTTCTACATAGATTGTGTTATATGAACACTTTTCACATAGTGGGTCATCAACAAATGAGAGCTGTCACCATTAATTTAGCCATAATCTCTGGGGCAACCCAGGTCCAAGTGCTAGGTCTAGGGAAGAAATTGCCGGAGTTTACTTAAGGGCAGTGTATTCAATGACTGTATTGATAAAACAGAGTTTTCTAATATGCTTTAGGGATAAGAGTGAAGTGTGAAGGCAAACAAGAAATGTGTGAAGGTGTGTTCAGGAATCACTTGCATACAGTTGCGCAGCATATACCTGGAGGGATGAGCAATAAGTTTAAAGGCAGAGTGCAGGTGGAGGATGATTAATCCCATCTGATTTGAAAGGAACCATCAATAATAGAAGTAACGATGTGGGAGTTCAGCAATCTGAGTGCCTGCTGAAACTTTCAGACTGCTGAATGTAGTGCATCTGATAAATTCTTGACTTGTCTTAGAAGTAGTTTCCCTTCTCTGAAAGTAGAAGAAACAGCAAGGGCTCAGCTACTGTGCACTTAATTCTGAGCATCTGGAAGCTTTCTGAGTTAAGTGAAGAAAGACTTACGGAAGCAAATCAGCATCAAAGGAACAATAGGAAGCAAGGCAGTAGCTAGATATTTATAATTACTTCTGTGAGTAATAAGTTACCAAAATGGTCACTGAGAAAAGTAACTAAGGATTCATGGACAGTCTCTGAAAGAGAATACAATCCACAAAGGATTGAAAGCTCCAAAAATGAAATGTTGACCCTAACTCTTCTTGAAAACTCTGATTGTGCAGCTAATAAAACCTTTTAATGTTGCATTCTTTATTTGAATGCATTGTTCTCCTATTATGCTTGACTGAAATGCAGTTACCTGTCAGGCCTGGGATCAGATAGGTTTCCTCCCTCTATTTCATTTGGAGACTTTTCCTAAAAGGCATCATGACACAGAGGGAGAGCTTGGCTGACGACAGGCAGAGCAGCCCCTGGTGGTCCTGTTAGTTGTCCCCCAGCCTGTCTATTTCTGTCAGTAGCACACTGTCACCTCAGACCAGTTTCTGACTTTGGAGAAAAGGATTTAACATCAGGTTTCAACTAACAGGTAACTGCATGAACTCTTTCCTAACCTTTTTCACCATTTACCTTTGTATGAATCAGCTTGGTTGTTTCTGCAAAGAGCCCTGACTTACTGGGTCGTACGTCCAACCACCAGCAAGAAGCAGTGACTAGCTGCTGACTGGCAGCTTGGAGAGCCTGGGAGAGTCACTGGTGATCAGTCCTGGAGTTAACAGGCACCAGCAAGGATGGAACAAACACGTATAGTAGATTTCCATGGACTAATATATCTTTGTACTTTTTGTGTTGTGGACACACTTCTCCATTATCTCTTTAAAACAGGAACCAGGGAATCCCCTTAGCAGTGCAAAAGGCAGTATATCCTTGCATGCTGGTGGTGCTTAGAAGACACTGGCAGCATTTACGTGTGTGTGCACATGTATACAAACACTCATGAACAAACCTTTTGAACCACAGTAGTACAAAAAGAGAAGGTCACAGTGAGATATTTAAGTTAAATGATAGCATTAAGCAGAGATTTTAATAGTTGAAGCAGATTTTTACAAGATAGGGATTTTTATTAGAAATAAACTTTAAAAAATTCAGATTTTATGTAAGGAATTTCATTGTTTTTTTTTTTTTACAGATTTATTTTTTCATAGAAGCTGGGGTGCAGGCCAGAGGTGTGGGGTGGTGAGAGAGTTCACCAGAGACAGAGTGGGGAGCAGAACAGGCAGATCGACGGAAATACACTGCTGAGGGGAGCAGCGGGTGAGGCAAGAGAGGTCTGCTATGCCATGTGGGAATCTCCCCAGCCTAGCATCAAACCCGGCCGGGCATCAAATCCATGCCACAGCCATCAACAGCTCCACAGCGCTGCGCTTAACCCGTTGCGTCACCAGGGAGGTCCTGGGAAATTTCACTAGAAGTGAAAGCTATTAAAAAGTACAAATTTAAAAGAATAGCATTATTGCATATAGTAGTCAATAATGGACCAACTTTTATCAAAAAGTTAGGATGTCAACTAAATTGCATGTTTAGGATGAAATGCAATGAAGCATGGTTACTAATTTGGTGCTGGTATCAGAATATGGACTCCACACCTTACTAGCTTTCCAAAGGCAAGTTCCTCAGCTGCTCTAATCGTAAACTCTTTCATCTGTAAAATGGGATTGAAATAATCCTTCTTTTATGGGTAAATTAATATTTAAGCATTTTATATGATCTTGAATGTAGAGTGAGGGCTTTTTAAAATCCTGCTAGGATATAACATACCCTTTTAAGAATAAAAATCATCTATGACTCTTCAACCACTTGGCATCTTGGTAACATCATGAACATAGCAGCATTTGCAGCAGCAGTAAATGACAAAGCTAGTAACCTCCTGTTTTCTGTGTGTCAAGTGTTCCTTGCATTGGAAAGGATGGGGTAATTACCCCAAGGGGTGAATCAATGCCGGAGATTGGTGAGGCAATAGAATAAAAGCAGTTAGCTACTCTAGAGAGCCATTAACCCCCAGCCCAGATAAATTACATTCCAGGTACTGGATATTATTCCAGAACTGTTAATAATCCCCGGGGAAATGGAGTACAGGAGATAAGTTATAAGGCTAAAATGGGAAAATATAATTCTAATTCTTACAAAGGGAAAAAAAAAAGATGATAAGAACCATGGCATGGGAAGCTTGAGACTGATGCCTGGGAACTTTCTAAATGGAACAAAAGGCAAAGACATGATCATAAAGATATAGCATGCGCTCACTAAAAGTAAGGTATTTTCTTTTTTTAAGAGATTTTTAAAAGCCTGAGTCATAAGTGCCATAATTCAGTGGCATTAGAATTTCACCAAGGGATCTCTTTTCTTTACACATGATGCTGTTCTGAGAGGAATAATATCTGCTCAGAGTTTCAGAGAAGAGATGTGTGTTGGCTGAGCATTCATTAGACAGGTTATTAATTAGCTGCCCCATTGTACACAGCATGGCCAAATATGACAGAATTCTGTCTTTAGAACTACATTATGCATCATGTATTAACAGTGGCATAAAAGTTAGAAGTCAGCTTTTCAATGTAGTGATAATACAATGTAGGAAGGGATAATAACTGATTTTGTCAAAGTTGGAATTCTAAATATCCTATGACATCTTGATATGCTGGAACAGTGAGTTATAATAAAGAAGATGAAATTTACCAAGAACAAATGTTGGTTCCTGCGTTTTTGGCTTAAAAATTGGCTTATTAACTCATGAGGCTTAAAAGCAATTATCACTGAAAGAAAAATTGGGAAGAGCAGTTGAAGATAAGCTCAGTATGAGTCAAGAGTGTGCTAAAAGCTAGGACAGAGGAGGCGCAATAAAAGTATACTATCCAAAGAATACTATGAGCCCTGACACACCCTGCAAGATCACATCTTAAAGATTTCCATTCTGCATAGTCTCGTTTCAAGAGAGAAACTGACAAAACAGAGTGCCTATTTAAAAAGGAAAGAAAGAAAGCAACCAAGTCAGTGAGAAATCGAAAAGCCGTATTGTTAGAAAAGATGGTGAGAACTCAGGTCACAGCTGGGGAAAAGAAAACTCAAGATATAATTCAGACCTGCAAGTTTTTAAAAGAATTTTATTAATGAAACACACGTAAATATATTTAATGTAGCTCATAAGGCAAAGAAGAGTTAGTAAGTAAAGTTTATAGGGATGAAAATCTCAAGAAAATATATAATAATTAGAGCTGTCCAGGAATAAGATGAACTTAACCTCAGGCTAAGTCTCTGTTCAGTGTGGGCCTTTATAAAATGTCATGTTTATCTAGGTGACTCTAGAATGTATTTTCCAGCAGTCAGAGGCTCATTCTGAGGCAGTCATATGACTCTTTGAGTGTACATGCCAATGACAGCTTCAGGCATGGGAATAGTTAGTATCTTTTTCCTCTTCCATAGAAGAGAATGTGAACATGAGTCTCTAAAAGTAAATTAAACATCTCAAGGTGGAGGTTTATACCCTTTAGGCTAAAATGATGAAAGTTATTCTAAAATCATTCTAAATTTTGGCAAGAAGGTTTTATTTCCCTTATAATCTGAGTCCATGAAATGCCCAAATTTGAGCCAGGTATGTGCTCACAGTGGTTTACCTTCTAAGCAAAGAATCCAGTTGAATTGGAAAAGTTTATATTTAAACTCAGAAATGTCTGATTTTCATTAGGTATAAATTCATTAGAGTTGGGGATAAACAAAAAGACTTAATTTTCATAACTATGGCCTTATTAATAATAGTTAGCCAAGACTAAGCACATAATATATTTTAAGCAATCTACTGAGTTACTTGAAAGCATTATAGCTTTTAATCCTCTTGAGATATCTAAAAAGTATGTATTGGCATTATCTAAACTGTAGAGATGAGGAAACTGTAACTTGTTGAATTTTTTAAAATTTGCACAAATTGTTAACAAATTGTTAGCAGCTGAGATTTAAGTGTCCTCTGATCCCCATACTACAAACCACAGCACTGTAATGGTGCAGGATATAGACAAAGTATTCAACACTGCAGACCAGTGGGTTAAAGCAAGTAGTGCTTTGGAATAAAAGGGATTTAGTTTTGACATTTAGTCCCAAATTTACTAATTATCTGATCTCAGGTAAATTACCTAACCTTATTGACTACCACTTTTATCATCTGTAACTGGGGCGGTAACAATTGTACCAACACATGAGATTGGCTTGAAGATTCAATGTTATAATGCATACAAAGAGTTTATTACAATGTCTAGCACGTAGTAGTAGATTCTTAGCAAGGTCAGCTATTGATGTTATTAATAAGTATGTATTATACACTGTTGATTCAGTTATATACAACTATAAAAAGCCTATTCATTAGTATTTTGTACCTTTACTCAAGTAATTCTATTTACCAAATGTGAGATATACGTTAGAAATAGGCTAAATTATTTATGCTTCTTCTTTTACAAGTTTAAAATGTTCTTTCAGAACTTCAGCAACAAATGCTTTTATTTTGGTACAAAAGTCACATTCTACTACATAGTATGAATTCAGTAAATTTTCTTCAAAATTGTAAATCATTCAAGTAACATCTGTCCAGAAAAAAATCAAAACAAAACATGTTTTTGTACCATGAAAACTTAATTCATCATGCAGTTTTGAATAATGGAGGACTTCTGTATCGCCACCTCCCAAACTCCAAAGTTCATTTGCCATCAGTTTTCATCACTTTCCTCTCCCCCATCAAATCAGCGCTCCTCTGTCCCTCCCTCAGCCCGCACTATAGTAAAGAGTTGGACTCCATTTATTTTAATTATTATTTTTTTTATTTTTTAAACATCCTTGCTTATTTTCATAATATAGGATTTCTCCTTTCAGGTGTGGTCACCACAGTTTTCCCACCACCAAAACACACAGTCCTCCACCATACTCCACCACACTCTCCTCCTCCCATTCTCCACTCTCCTCCTTTTCCTCCACCTCCTTTTCCCCTCCAGAGTGTCTCAGTCTAAGGTCTGTTTTCAAGGTTTAGTCCTACAGTTTGTCCTTGTCTGATCTTTTGTTTGGTTTCTCTAGATTCCACATATAAGTGAAACAATTGGTAATTATCTTTCTCCTTCTGGCTGACTTCACTTAGAATGATCCCTTCTTGTTCAACCATGTTGCTTAAAATAGCATGAGTTTATTTTACAGGTCTGCTAATAGCTTTCAAATCCTACCACTTTCTAGTCTATTCTGCATCTGGGCAAGTTGCTAAGAAAGCACCCTCACATGGTACAGTCTGCAAGTTCAAATCATGCAAGTTCTCACTTTTCCAAGCCATTTTAAAACCTATTTGAAAGTCTTCCCTGATCTCCCAGAAAGCGTCCTTATGTGAGTAATAAACTTTGTAGCTTCTTTTTGCATATATTTCATCATCAGTCTCAGCATCCACCCCAGATTTGGGGTGTGGGTGATGAGTCTGTATAGCTTCTGCAGAGTGATGAGAGCAAGTCCAGGCCCTTTCCTCTTTATTGCTAACCCCAAATCAGGAAAATGCCCAACTGCTTCTATAATTGTGTTGATACTTTTATTAACAGTTAATTTATCACTCATCTAGTTAAATCAGAATCCTTCATCTAGTTAAGTCAGATGGTCTATGGATAAATTCATGTAAAATTTCAAGTATTAGGTAATTATCTTGTTCTATTAGCTATTACAGAAATTACTATAGAATGAAGAGATACTGAAATCTGACAAAGAAAGTCAAACTCCTCCCTACATAAAAATTATAGATTCTAACTCAATATCTACTTAAAACTTAGAAATTTAAAACTAAAAGTATAACTCCTTAATGTGATAAAAAAAAAATCTTTATTTGGTAGCCAATATCACTCTCAAGAGGAAAATAAGCTATGGTTGATCAGGAGCCATAGTACCAGTGATGCGCATACCTAGTTAACAAACTCTCAGAAGTTCCTCCTCATTCCTTTATAAATATGTTAATCCCAGATAAGACCAGACTATTGGAAAGGGGAAAAATTATTATTTGCAAGTAACATTATCTACACTACAAACATGAGAAAATTAACTGGATGAAACCTTGCAATTCATAGAAAAATGCAATAAAGTAATCAAATGAGAATTTTATAAAAACTAGTAGTATTCTGCCAATGAGAAATAATAGTTCAAAAACACAATAGAATACAATTCAGCATTCAAAAAAGATAAACATGCAATTTGCAGCAACATGATGGAGCTAGAGGGGATCATGCTCAGCGAAATAAGCCAGAAAGAAAGAGAAAAATATCGAATGGGTTCACTTATAACAGGAATATAGGAGAATCAAACAAGAAAGAGACATTCAGCAAGGGAGGGGGAGGGAAAGTGCTCAAAATGGGGGAGAAAAGAGCACAAGGGACTATGGTGATGGGTCACGGGTGAATCAGTGGTGGGTAATCTATGGGAAATACACAATAATGTAAAAGATATGAATAATAATAATATATGCTATATATATTTAAAAAACAAAAATAATTGGAGACAATTCAATATATAATTTTAATGACGGCCAAAGGATGCTATTTAAAGAAAATTATGTAAGACTTATTGAAAGAAACATACTATGTTCCTGGATAGGAATACCAAATATTGTAAAGTTGGTAAGTCTTCCTAAAATAATTTAATGGTTAAATTGCATTTTAAAAGAAACAAAAATCAATTGAATTATAAATAGGTACTGGGGAGGACTTAACAAAACAATTCTATAGATAACAGGAAAAAAATAAGTTTACAAAGAATATAATTGTATATGATGACTTGCTATATCAAATATTAAAATAGCATAAGCTTAAAGAAATTAAGGAAGTAGTTGTAGGTCATGAAGATCAATGCATATTATGTCATCCAGCAAAAGACACGGCCATATTTAAGAGCATAATATTTATAAGAGTGAGTACATATCAACAAGGAAATGCAAACGGATGCTATAAATGATCTAAAACAACTTTATCACTATTTGGAATGAAAATAAAATGCTTATCTGACAGCAAGAAATGATATGCATCCCATAATGTATTGAAGGGGTAAGAGACCAAAGAGAGAGAGAGAGAGAGAGAGAGAGGGAGGGAGGGAGGGAGGGAGAGAGAGAGAGAGAGAGAGAGAGAAAGAAAGAAAGAAAGAAAGAGCATTGAAGCATTATTAAACTTTAAACTTAAGGAAAACAGAAGTGACTATTTAATTGTTCACTGGTAGGCAAACGGATTTTCTAATTATAAAATCAATGAAGGAATTACAAGGAAAGAAAAGATTAATTAGACCTTGTAAACATCCAAAAGTTACAAATTTTAAAGTATCTCAAACAAAATTAAAAGACGGGAAAACAGAAAATATCAGAACTAAAATAACTTTTGCTATCCTCAATATATGAAGATTTACTATAAATTAATGGTGGAAATATTGTGACAGGAATCTAGACAAAGGATGCGAACAGAAAAATCACAGAAGAGAAAATACCATGAGCTAATTAGCATCAGGAAAAAACAGCCTCGTGTAATCAAAAAAAATAAAATAAAATGTGAAATAACAAAAGAAGATGTTTTGTCCACAAAATTGGCAATATGTTTAGATGGTACTAATCTGTGTTAGAGAAGGAGCAGTGACACCCACAAATGCTCCTGGGGAAGTGAAAATCAATAGAGCCTTTCTTTCCAGAAGGCCAAGTGGATATAGGTCTCAGGCTTTCAACCAGTAAATTTACGTCCAAGGCTCCATCCCAGAGAAACAATCCATGATTTAAAATGAGATTTATACTTAAGCACGGTCTTTGTAGCATTATTTTTTATAGTGCAAGTGGAAACTGGTTAAATATTCTGTAGTATAGCCCCATAAGTAGCTCTTATGCATTCATTAAATATGTTTTCTTTTTTTTTTTTTTTTTTTTTT
>PVIJ01008139.1:0-76616 GCA_004024925.1 Scalopus aquaticus
TAGACACCTAAGGACACACACTCCATGGCAACAGTAAAATCTAGTGGAATACTGCAGAGAGGGCACAGGAGAAAGGACAGGATATCTGGATCTGGCCCCAGCTATGACATGTAGACTTGCCACTGACTTGCAGCATGACACCTGCGGAAACCCCATTTCCCAATCTTATAAAGGGATTAGGAATAGATTCACTGATCATTTGCAAAAGACGGGATCTGTTCCCAAGAAATCGTACCCAAGTGAGCCGCTGTTACTGCTGGCATGTGTCATATCCCTCTGGTATGCTTGGGTTGGGAGAACTTCCTTGTGGTCCAGGCTTCTCCAGGACCAGCAGCTCCCACTCTTCAGGCACTTAGGGTTGGAAAGTACCGTGAAGATTACCTATCCAAACCTTCATGCTGCTCTTTTCACCCCCTCCTGCCATTGCATACACATGCCTTGGATCTAAAATCCCTTACCACCATCAATAAACTGGAACTTTTGGATAAATCACTTCACTCTTCAGAGCCTCAATTTTCTCATTTCTACTTCTACAGGTCCTTGTGAGAGTTACATGAAGTTAGACAATGAAATGGCTTCTCCACTACTCAGCACATGATAGGAGACACATTAATGTTATCTTTTCCCTTTTCATCCAAGAAGTGGGTGTTTCCAAGAAGTGGGTGAAAGACAGTATGGCTGAAAGTAAGATCCTTCTCTTGCTACAGTTTTGTACCATGAGAATCTCCTCCCACTGCAAAGACTGCAGTCTATTCTACCTATTCTCTTGTTTGGGTAAAGGACACAGCTAGCCACATGTGTAGGCTACTGTCTGTAGAGAAGGAAGAGAGAAAGAAGGTCTTGGAATGTGTGGCCTCAAGCTAATGTTAGTCCTCATTCTTCTTTGCCACATTTCCCTTATGTAGATGAAGGAGAAGAGTAATCTCAAATGCTCAGTTAGTTTCTCCACCAAGCATCATCCAAGATAATTGTTCTGAATGAATAAAAGATTTAATTTGGATGTAAAGGAGGACTTTCTAACAATTTTGAAGTAAAAACCAGCCCTTAGAAAGTTCTGAGTGATGGAAACCTTTCAACTGCTACCATCTACTGGTTTATTGGGAGAGAGGAGCTTCTTTTCCAATGTATCCCTGGGATTCAGGACTGTTTCTTATTTAGTTCCTCTCTGATAATGCCTCTCCTGCACCACTGTGTCCTCTGAAGGAAGAATGCCATTTACAATGCACATACTTCTTTACTGCAGTGAGCTTAGATCTTGGGTGGGAGGTGATTACAAGTCCAATCTCATCTGTCTTCTGGGCTTGGCATAAGTTTTCTTGTAAATCAGCCTTATGCAGTTCCTGCTTGCCATTCCTCTAATTTTGACATTCAGACTTGTTGCTGCTCTGAAACAATCCTGGAAATCCTTTATGAATCCTGAGACTTTTTACCTTATGTGTGAGCCTAGAGCCCGGGTCAAATCTTCTCTTAACCCCTGATTCAGATGTTCCCAACTTCCTTGGATTCCAGCTTCAGAATGTTCCTGTAACCCTCTTTACTCATACTGGCCTTCACCTAACTTTACTGCTTGATGAATAAATGTTTGTCTCTCCTTGAACTTTCTGAATCAAGCTCTTTTAAAAACTCAAGTGTCTTCATAACTCTTACTTCTCGAATTACTCAAGGTAGCCAACATATGTGGGGATATTTAGCCCTATTCTCATGTTTTCTCTCTAAAAATACTTGCATAAGCCTCATCATATCTATTTTTTATTTTATTTTATTTTTTTATTTATACATACAAGCTGGGGTACAGGCCAGAGGCGTGGGGCGGCGAGAGGGTTCATCAGAGACAGAGCGGGGAGCAGAACAGGCAGATCAGAAATACACTGCTGAGGGGAGCAGCGGGCAAGGCAGGAGAAGTCTGCCGTGCCATGTGGGATTCTCCCTGGCCGGTCATCGAACATGTGTCCCCACTACCGACAGCTCCACAGCGCAGCGCTTAACCGCTGCGCCACGGGGAGGCCCACCTCATCATATCTAAACCTAAATGTGAAGACTACTCTGGCCCCAGAAATATTGAACTAATTCTCAATTTACACAGGATCATGGTAGAGAATGGTGTGGGTTAGGGAAGATCAGATGTGTGTATGTGTGTGTGTGTGTGTGTGTGTGTGTGTGTGTGTGTGTGTGTGTGTGTGTGTGTGTATGCATTAAGTATTTTACAAAAGAATAAGGAACAAAGTTGTGTTTCCCTTGCCATCCCATCTTGAAGAGTAAGAGAACATTTCAGTTGTCTGCTCTGTTCTGGACACAGGGGGATAAACTGATGTGGATCCTTCCTAGCTAGAGGGTTTCAAGTATAACCTTCAAGCAATGTCTAACTATTTGACCAAAATTACTATAACCACTCATATCTGAAATGGGAGGGGCACTTACTGTTAAAATTTCTTGCATTACTGCAATGGCTTCAACAGAGCTCTTTGTCTTCTCTAGTACCTCCTGAATCCAATATCCACGTTGGTTGACCAAACTAGATTAAGTCCTTTCCTTTATCTGATGCTTGTTTTCCTTTACCTGTGTGGGGCCAAACTAAAGAGTCTCTAACGGTTTATGTTTTCCTTCTATTTCCCACCCTTCTCCCTAGGTAGTCAAACTCATCTTTCTTTCTCAGCCCCTCTTTCCATCAATTTCCTTAGCATCCATAACTGCCGAACCTCTTTCTCCTGCTTGGACTAATGTGCTCCTTTCCCCCTTTAATAAGTGTATTCAGTTGCTTGACAGTCCCTAACCAAATCTCTCTGTGTATGTGTGTTGGGGGGATGTTGGCCTGGGATCTGGGGAACAACACGTTTTTCAGAATGGATAATGAAAGTTGGAGTTTCCAATCAACTGTCCCTCCCCTTTTAGGCACAGAGTCTAGTTCCAGGCCCCTGTGAGCTCTAGAAGAAGGTGAGGGACTCAGTGAATTTCTTGAATAGCTATGAAAAAAATGGCATTGTCAAAGTATATAATTGACAGTCATTGCTTTCCCTGCTGTAGAGGCATTCTGGGGCATGCAGCTCTCCTTTGGAATGACTGCTCACCTCAAGAAAATGGTTTGGATAAAGAACTTTAATGAATCTTGGAGGCAGTGAGAGAAACTGAGACACATTGACTCTGGATCTGGACACTGTTGAGTTGAGAATGCAGAGGACCAAGGAATAGTGCTACTGATTCTTGAGTGAGAATGCAAGGCCCATCTTTACAGTTCTGCTAGACTCACTGCTTCCCCTATAGAGTCTACCTCCCTCTCTTATCATTTTATAATATCAAAGTGGGAAAGGACCTTGGTAACCCAGAAGTCCAACCCTTTCTTGTTACAGAAGGGGAAACAAACTCAGAGAGGGAAAGGGACTTACCAAAGTCGTATACAGTGGTCACACGGTGAATGATTGGAAAGCAGTTACGAGGAGCCAAATGTCTTGGCCACACATCTTAAATACCCTTTGTGCTGTCTTTACTTGGCTCACCATCCCCAGCGTGCCCTACCTCAAAAAGGACACTCACACCATGCCTCTCCATATAGTTGCCAGATAGAGTAAAAAAGGACTATGGCCAGCCCCCTTTCAAACTAAAATTCATACTTAACCAGATAACTGCTACAGTCTAAAACACTGATGTTCTGAGATTCCCTGACCATGACAAGAAGTAGAAAGGGAGCTGGCAGACACAGACCAAAGGCAGACTGGGAGTGCATCTAATCAATCAGAGAGTGAATCACGTAAGTCACTGAATATGTTGGGGAGGGGCTAAAGGATTTGAAAAAGGCAGAGACTGGGATTTGAAGGAAGGAAAGTGAGTAGAGAATAGATATGGGGAAAAGGAGTCTACTGATAAAAATGAGGATTGAGTAAGTGTAACAGGGTTGTCCCCAGGAAAAAGGGTGTGTTCCAGGTTCCCTGCCCCACCCAAGGGAGGGTGGAGCTGAGCAGGAGAGATTAAAGAAGCTGGAGAAGAGAGAAGGAGAGACACAGGACAGGACAGGAGAAGGAAGGGAGAAGGATGGAGGCCAGAAGCGGCACAAGGAGCAGAGAGACATGTGAAGAATCTGTACTGGCCTGGACTGATTGAAACAGATGTAAGTGAGAGACCTGTGGGGAGGTTGACTATGGCAATGTTGACCTTGGTTTTGATTTTGCCCTTTAACTACCAGAATTGTCTGGCTGCTTCTGACCCTTTTCTATGGGTCCCTGCCGAAAGGTGTTTTAGACTTGTGTCAGGCTTTCGGGCCTTGCTTTGGGCAATCACATTTGGGTGGACTTTTACCCATGAGGGGTTGGATAACATTGGGTGCTTGATTTAGAAACCACATTCTTGGTCCTCCCTGGTGGTGCAGCAGTTAGGCTCTGTGCTGTGCAGTAGCGACGCGAGTTCGACACCTGGCCGGGGAGATTCCCACATGGTGCTACAGACCTCTCCTGCCTTGCCCGCTGCTCCCCTCAGCAGTGTATTTCTGATCTGCCTGTTCTGCTCCCCACTCTGTCTCTGGTGAACCCTCTCGCTGTCCCACACCTCTGGTCTGTGTCCCAGCTTGTATGCATAAATAAACAAATCTTAAAAAAAAAGAAACCATATTCTTTGTCTTCTGTCTTTTCTAATTGTATTAAAGTTTCTTTCCACTAAAGGTCTTGTATGTTTTGTATAGATGTGGAGGGTGGCAGAACCTACTTTGAATGGGCAGGTTTGCCGGTTGGGGGGTGTGTGCCCCTCCCCCTGCCCTGTAACATAAGGGTGGAGAAGAACATGATGGGAAAATGGATATAGAGCCGGACAGAAAAGGATGGATTAAGTGTTGGAGATTCTGAGGGGTTTTAGCCAAGGTGAGCATGGAGGAGTTGTCAGGGACATCAGAAGATTTGTGTGGTTCCAGGGAACAGAGATGAGGTTCACGGCAGGGCAGAAAGCCATGGAGAAAAGGAGTTCAGATACACACAGCAAGAACTGTCTAAGAGTCAGAGTTGTCTTGAGAGGGAACCTGGCGCCTTGAAAAGTAGTGAGATCATCAGTGGAAAGTCTCAGCCTAGGAGCTGCTTAAGCATCACCAGGGTGCAATCCAGCGTCCAGCCCCACTTAGGAGTGGGACCCGGCAGCCTGGACGCGGAAAGCTAAGGGTCATGAGGGGTTTAGAAGGGGTGCAGGGTGGGCCTGGGCAGAGGGTGGGAGCCCTCTTTGGGCTTCCCAGGCCCAGCCTGGACCCCACGTGGCTGGGGTGGTTGGGCCGGACTGGGCGGGGTCGGGCAAGGCGCAAGCCGCAAGGAGGCGGGCGCGAGGGCGGGGAGAGCCGCGGAAGCCCGGCCACATAAAGAAGCGGGCGGCGCGACGGGGGCGGCTCTTTCCTGGGTGGGGTTTGTGGAGTCGTGGCCCGTTAGCAGGAAGCCGAGCTGTCGCCCCGACTCTAGCGAGGCTACCAGTCCGAGTCCCCAACTCCCAGAGTCCGAGCCGTGTGTACTGCGTGCTCAGCGCCGCCCAACAGCTCCCAGCCAAACTTCGCCAACTCGGCCGACTTTGCCACCACTATGCCCAAGACGGTGAGTGCCAGTGTGGGCGCTGCAGGCCTTCGGGGCTCCCGCTGGCCCCTGCCGCCCCTAGCTGAAGTCTGGGGACTTGGCGAGCCGCCCGCCGGTCTACTCGGAACGCCGCGCCCTCAGCGGAGGCCCAGGGTGGGGAGGGCCGAGCGGATCCTTGCCCGGCGCGCCCTCAGGGGAAAGGGGCTTCTGCGCTAGAAGTGTGGACCGGGCGGGGTCGGCCTTCTCAGATTCCGGTTCCCTGCTTTTGAGATGCGACAGTAGGGAAGGCTTTTGGGGGGGGCTCGAGGTCTCCCCTTGCCCCACATGGGCCAATGGGTGCTGAGGAGAGGGCTCTGAGCACCTACTTTAGCCCAGGAATTGGCTCCTTTTTGGGGCAAGATTGCTACTGTCAGGGGGCTAAGGAAACTGAGAAGCAAGGAAGGCAAAGAGAGCAGCTCAGGGCGGATCCTGCACCCCCACTCACCTTTCCTACAGTCTCCCCAGGCAGGCGGCTCCAGCTTTTTCCCACTAGGAGGGGAGTAGAGAGTTGTGGAGGGACTCGTGGAGGCCGCTTGTTTTTGCCCAGGAGTACTAACACTTTACTAGACACTAGTCTGAGAGAGGTATATCCTATTTCCAAGGAAAGAAGACTGATTTCTTCCTTCTCCTCACTGGCAAAATCCCTGTCCTGCTTATAACTTAATGGCTGTCCACCTCCTGTCCCTCTGGACTGTTCTGTGAGGTGTGGATTCTTCTGTGGGGCCACACCTTTCTAGAGAGTGGTGGTAGTTTCTGAGATCTGGTCTTCACCCCACTGGCTGTTAGGAGAAGAACAGAAGTTTCATAGGAGTGGGGCGCGCGTCGGGGGAGGGCGGGAGATACTCTGGAGGGAGGGGTGTGCCTCAGTAATGAGCTCTGCTTGCTTTTGTGCAAGTCATGCCAAATGGCTAATGGAGCCATTCCCTCCTCAGGAAGGCCTGATGATGACCCTGGATTGTGTTCCTTAGGCCAAGCAGCATGTTGGGCTGGCCTAGGCTTTCTGGTGATCTCCATAAAACTGCCTGAACCTTGTAGAGCTGAGATAGGAACTAATATCCTTGAGAAGGGTTGAGGGACCCGGGGATCAGGCGCTGAGGGTCCCAAGTTCTTGGATATGTGTTGAGCTTTGATTATCCCATTGCTGTATTCTGGCCTTATTGCTAACTCATTCTTGCCTTTCCAGCACCCTTGTCCTTGAGAAATGCCAAGTTTTCAACAAGTATGTGCTTCGCCTACCTCTTTAAAGTTGTTTGTGGCTACATGACAAGGGGCTTTTCCATCCCCTCATCCCCTTTCCCTCATACAAAGTGAGAGACCCTGGCTTTGGAAAGAGAGGGAAAAAAACCTCACTGTCTCTGCCAACACTCAGGATTATAAAGATCTCCACAGGAGCCTCTTTTTGGCTTTATCTTTCTGTGGTTGATTCCTTAACTCCTCTTAAGGTGAAGATTTGCTGAAATAGATCGACAGGTCTCGGAATAGACTTGACCCGTGACCTCTGTTCTCTTCGTGGGCCTGGAAGTTGTCTCAAAATTGCCTTAACTATTCCATCTCAGTTAAAGGTGACAAAGAAAATAGCATGGTGACCCTTTTCCTGGGTATGGAGTTTAGAGTATAAGCTGTTTGAAATCAGACCAAGGGTACTGAAGGTACCTGAAAACTGAAAGTATTTTTATGCAGATTGACTGAAACTTAACTCAGAAGGTGAGGGCTGAATTTTGATAGACTGTATGCTTTAGAGAATTGTCCACTTTGGCTAAAGATATGGCCATCTTTTAGGAGAAACAATTTTATCATGTCTGTTACCATAGAATCTTAACCTGAAGAGGACCTTAGAGACTTGCTCCCCCCACCTCCTTCCATCCTGCCCCTCAGGAGGATATTTAGACCTACAGGAAAGGACCTACCTAAGGCCACATGATAACAGAACCAAGATTGGGTCCAGTGATTGGGTTCTTGAAGTTGTGTCCCCTCTCTTTCCTAAAACAAATTACCCCTTGTACTTCCTGGTCTTCAGATTAAAAAGAAGTCAGTAATTTAGGCAAATAAGCTAGGTTGGCATTTGTGTGGTCTTCTGGTGAGAGTTGAAGGTGTTACAAGGTGCCTGCTGTTACTTTTCTCATTCTTCATCCCGGTGATAAGGCTTCTGGGGCACTCCCTAGGTCACTGCATACTAACTTGTAACTTTAACAAAGGGGAAATTCCCTAGTCTCCACCCCTTTACTATGTGCTTTAGGCTATTTCTGGATTATGGAAGATAGGGAAGGGTAGTGGAAAAATCTTAATTGCCCCATCTGGACCCCCTTCCCTGCCAATTCTTGGATTCTACTTCTACTTGCTAGTTTTCTTAGTCTCCTTTAGTAACCAGAATGGAGAAGCTTATAAACTGCCGTCTACACTTTCTGGTGACATGAGACAGTTACCAACAACAACAACAACAACAACAAAGCCTTTTCCCCCTTCCTTACAGTCGAACTTTTTTTGGATCACAAAGGCTTTAGGGCTCTCGAGATTCTTTTTGAATTTTCATGGTGTTCTTGAGATTTAATTTGTTAGAGTTGAAAAGGCTCGTCCCAACTTTTCAAGTACAGCCCCTCTCATTGTATAGATGGGGAAACTGAGATCCACAGATAGGAAGAGACTGACTTAGAATGAGGCAGCATGTGAGAAGCAAAGCTAGGACTTGAATCTAAGTCCTCATAAGAGGGTCAGTCTTGATAAAACTTCAGTTTTCTGGGGTTTTAGACCTAGCTCAACAGTGTTAAGGGGAAAGGTGACAAACAAGTGGTCATTAGTGGACCATCCATGTGGGCAGATGTAGAGCCTAGCTCCTTGAAGTATTTGAAGACTTCTGGATCTGTATTCAGCTAAACTTTAACAGGCACTGTGTGGACTGTTTATTCTCCTGCCATTCCTAGCATTGCTTGAGCCACTCAAGTGGCACTAAAATGGTACTTGGTGACCAGGAGGTAGAATCTCAATCTTTTAACCCTTGAACCAGTCCTCCCTACAGACTTCAGCATGGAATGAGGGATCAGGAATGGAGGTTATGTGAGAGAGGCTGACTTTTGTTTTTGCATCGCTCTACTTTTGGTTCTACAGAAAGTTTAGTGCTCAAGACAGCGCAGGAATCATTTTGGGCATTTTCATTAGACTTCTCCTTGAATGGTTCTCTGACAAGAGAGGGGGGCTGGTGGGGCAGGAGTCCCTTGAAGGGACTAACTCATCTATCCTCTCATATTAGGGTAGGCGAAGTCCTTGTTCTGTGAATGGGTGACAGATGGGGGGTACTGACTGCTGGTACCAATAGTTTGTTTTTTGGTATGTTATTCTTCCCTTTCTCTTCCTCCTCTCAGGAGAGTGCTTTATTGAATGGTGGATCTGGTAGTGACATTTAGAGGGCATCTGGTCTATTTCTCTGACTCCAAATCAGTTCTCTGGATAAAATGAGATGACAGCTACATTTATTCTGAACTCTGTTTTTATGGTGTTGCTTGGCAAATCTGTCTAGGTCCCTTTCAGTGGGAGCCCTCCCCCCCACTGAAATTTCTAGGCTCAAGTTCCCCCAAAGGGATATCTGACTACCACGTTACTAGGGTTGGGCCTTTGTACCTAAAGTTGCCAAAAGTTGTTATCATTACAGGTTTTGAACAGCCTATCTCTGATCTTTCAGAGCTAGAACTGAGTTTATCGTGGACATCTTGCCCAATTCACAATCTTTTCTCCCTAATACCCTAGCCCATTCTTCTGTCCCCAAATTACAGCATACAAAGGTGGTCTCCTTTGGGACAGTCTATTGGTTAAGTGAAGGAGGTGGTCTTGTCATGATTGACTGACTTTGCTGTTCATCCCTCCTCACATTTCATGCTTGGTAGAGCTGAAAAACTTTTCAATTCCAGGTTCTGGTTTGTGGTACAAGAGCAGTCACTTGGAGGGTTAGTGCAGGACTCCTTTGATTGGAAGGTGGGTGCAGGAAATGGCAGGTAACACTGGCTCGAGAATTTCTCTTTCTATATAAGAACACCTTTCCTGAGTAAAGTGATCCAAATGAAGTGGGCCTATGGGTAAGTCCTTTATTCAGGCCCTCAATCTCTCCAGCTTGTTATGAGCAGGTATACTCTAAAGACCCTTCCATTACTGATGTTCTTTGAGAGCCTTGATGGTACAGTGTCAAGCTTCCCATTTGTAAGTTTATTCCTTCAGACATTCTTCAAAATTTGAATGCCTTCTATGTTCCAGGCAGCTGCTAGGCTATGCTAGGAATACAAAGTTGAATAACACTTGCTATAATGTATTTTCTTGACCTCACACCCCTGGAGTGCTATTCCTTCCTAGGTGTTGTGTTCGTTCACAATGGAGAGTTTCTACCTTGGGAATTTTGTTTTGTTAGTAGCTATGAGGAGAACACTGGCATGAGTGTTCTTAGTCATTCTTTCTTGAGTCTATAGAGGTGAAAGGGCAATGTCATTCCTTATAGAGAAACAAGGAAGGGACCAAATAAGACTATATTGAGAAGACTCTGGGTTGAGTGAAGAACATCAGGAAATACTGAAAACTTAATGGGTTTCCCTCCCATCTCACTGCCTGGCTATCTAGACCTCATGTAGTTCCATTGAAAGACCAAGAAGCTACCAGGTTATGTTTCACATTTACTTTTAAATGAGTATGGTAGTTAGATATATTGAAAGACATTGAGGAGCTGGTAGACATAAACTAATCTCCTAAACTATTTACCATCAGTGAGCTGAGGGCTAAGTGTTATAGTGTATGGGATTTCAAATGTATCTGCACTTAGGATGACCCAGAGATTTCTGTTTCAAGCTTCCTTTTAGCTGATTGTTCTGGATGGCCTGGGTTTCTCAGCAGAGTGTTGCTGTCCTTAGAAACTTTATGGGGTAGAGTTATTTCTTTTCTGTATTCATAGATAGAGGTGTCAGCCAGTGTGTCTGAGATCTCATAAAGTTGGTAACAGTATTGGAAAGAGAACTTGGCTTTCCCTATTCAAAGTTAGTGGTCTTTCATTGGATTTCTCTGCCTTGGGAGGGTGACAGGCTTTTAGAGAACTGACTGTGGTGATTATGTTAACAAGATGGCTGCAGTGGAGTTCCCCTAAATGGTTTCTGTTCTAGCAGGTTTCAGTCAGTGGGTGACTCAGTTCTTTTGGGGCCTCAGAATGACTTTTTTTCTTTCTCTTCCTGCCACCCCTCACCCAAATTCCCCGCCTTTCCTTTGCCATTTAAAATTTTGAACTCTGACCTCTTTTGTCTTCTGACTCAGTGCTCCAGTTTGACCTGTTCCTTGAGTTAGGAGACCGTTACGGTACTTTCCTTTCCAAATTATGACAATATTTGCTGCTGTAGCAACAATTTGAATGCAAACTCCAGTCTGGCCTCAACCTTCACTACTCACCTTTAAGAGCTTGTAGGCCAAGCCAAGGGCAGGTAGCTAGTTGTCAGTTCAAAAGAAGATTTCTTTTTAGGACTTCATAGAAAGGAGCATAGAATAGTGGTGAAAAGAACAGAGTTTAGAACCAGACTTACTTAGACTTAGATCCCCAGATCTGACTAGTTACATAGCCTTGGACTTCTGTGCCTCATTTACCTCAACTGTAAAGTGAAGGTAATAATAGGGAGGGTTGTTGTGAGAATTAAATGAGGCAATTCATATAAAGTTCTTAGAACATTATGGTTCCTAGTATATAATAATTGTTATGCAAATATTATTTATACTTATTTTTTGAATTCTATATGCCCAACCTTGTACTAGGTGGGATGGGTAAGAAAGAAGGCAGGCAGCTACATTTTTTTTTTACTATATTATGAGGGATACAAATAAATAAATGAATGGAAGATGCAGTTGCTGCCTTTATAGATATACAATTTAATTTGAGATTTAGGTCTAATGCACTTAAAAACATTTTTGAGAACAAATTATACTTCACATAGCATTTTCTATCGATTTTGAGAAGAAGAGAGTTTAAGGGGACATAAACAGAGTCTTGAAGTATATGTACACTTGAGGTCAGTGGTTATTCTGGGTGGGAGAGTGATGTGGTATGGGTACATAGGTATAAACCAGCCGGTCCTAGGCCAGTGATCTCTTGAAAGTTAGTTTGTCTGAAATGAAGGAATGATTGAAGTGTTGATAGTTTCAAGGGTAACCACACAGAAGTACACATGAGCCTAGATCACGTTGCTCTTTCTAGGGTCAGTTAGAATCAACAGTCCTCTCTCTCAGTTGGCAAACCTGAAGGGGTTAGTTGGGAGGAGATCGTAACTTGGGTTTTCCAGGATTGGGTCAGTTAACTAAAAAAAATTTTGATCTTTGTGTGCAATAGGTATGTGAAAGGCTACTTCCTTCACATTTTCATGTGAGTTAATTAAAGAAATAGAACTTAGTGATTACTCTTTCAGGGTAACAATCTAAAAATAGCTTTTAGTTTTCCCAATGGCTTTGCTATGAGATAAATATCTGGAAAAGGATGCAAATGAGGGGAGGATTTCTTAGGGTGTAGTTATGATAGGTTGGAGCATTTTCTGGTTGGGGACCAGCTGCAGCATCTGGGCCTTGAACTTGGATAAAGGACCTTTTGGGTGACTTTCAAAGCACAGATCTTTGTGTCTGATAACAGAATCTGATTTGATGCTTCTTTTTTGTTTATTGTCTTTGGTGCTCCTTTCAATGGGCTTATTGCAGCATAAGGTTAAGTGTTGATTTAGCTGCTAGGTCACAGGTGTGGTGACTTACCACTGTGCTTGTTTAGTAGTAATGTTTTGCTAGGTAACTCCTATGATTGGTAACTTTAGAAGGTTGTAAGTATTCCTATCCCTAGTGACCCTTCTACTTTATGGGGATTTTTGTCAGTGTATCAATCAGGGCCTAATTAGAGAAATGTTGAGATTTGGGTATTTGATCATACAAACCAAAGCATTATCTTTTAAGAAATCCTTTCCTAAGTATGTATTTGGGAGATGATGATCCAGGGCCTAGGAGGGAAACAGGCATACCTATCAGATTTGATCAGCATTTCCTTCCCTCTCTTCCCTCCTAGCCTCCCTTAAATATTACCAAGACTTATTTTTTCCAGTGAAATGAGGTTCCTGATCTTACTGCCCTGGTCTAATATGTCCTACCCACCACCCACCTAGATCTTTTTCAGAAATCAGCCTAAAAGTTAGATGAAGTACACCTAGGGGCTCTTACTTTTGTAATCTTTAACTGGGATTGACTAATCGGTGCTGGTATGGCGTTGGAGGGTGGGGGTCAAGGTAACAGCCAATTTGGGTGTCATTGGTTAAACTATACAAATCTTTGCTATCTTCAAGGGTTTTTAGTGAGCTGAATGTCTCACCAAACATTCTTGTAGATGTTCCTGGGAGGTTGAGAAATTCACAGAAGTTCCCATGTCACTTAAGCTCTTTGCCTTTGAATTTTTCTTTTCTTTAACATGAAAATATCAGCAATATCAGAAACATGTAAATGGAATAGAACAAAATCCTCTTTCCCAGGTTCCTTACTGCTCTGGTAGTACCTGAGCCATGGTGGAGGTAGCATATGCTTGGTGAGAATGTTTGCCATTTTGCTTCAGGGTTATACTACACCTTTCTGTTGGTAATTGCACAGCTGCTCCAGCCAGACCTGAGAAAAATCTAGCTTGGTTGCCTTTCTCTCTGCCATAATTTGGGCATTTCCTAAGGTTGGGAGTATGCCTCCTGGCCTTAGGCCAGTTACCAGAGGAAACCAATGACTAAAGGCTTCCTCCCTGAGACGTCAGCTTCTGGAACCTTTCCTGATGAGTCCCTAACCAGTCAAGTCTGCCTTATTTGGCTGTTTTCTCCTTCCTTAAACGCCTTTCATCACCTCAACCAGTCCCCTGTTCTCCTTTGATGCAGGGAACACTTCCCTTCAGTTCATATACTGCTACCTGCAAGCCGTTTCCCCTCCTCTTTTTGTTTAGGGCTTATTTAGAGCAAAAGCTAAGGCTCACTGTTGTGGGAAGGAGGGTGACTGGGAGAGGAGAGAGGAAAATAGAATTCTCGATGGCTGTTCTTTTTCCAACCTGATTTCTCATCTCTTCCTGCTTTCCACCCTGCCTGGTTACCCGCCTCTAACTTCTTACCTAGATCTCTGATAGCCTAGTAGTAGCCTTGCTTGGTCTGAAAGTCTCAGGGTGTGTGTGCGTTGGGGGCAAGGCTGGGGATTTCAGCATCTAAAACTATTCTTTTTAGAGTAGATAAAGTCTTCCACTTGGTAAGTTCTTTGTGTGTGCCTTTTGTATACCTAGCATTCTTATTTGGCTTTCTTGAGTAGACTGTCCAGTGTCCCTCTCCCTGCCTCCCACCCCCAATTCTGAGCTGTCTAGCCCTGGGTTAGAAGTGCTGAGCTTTCAACACTTACAGCTTAGGCTATTGGTCTGGATTTTTAATTTATTTTTAGTACAAATGATAAAATTAAAAGAATAGTGGGCAGAATCAGGATACCAGTATCTTAGTCTCTACCTCTGTGACCTTAGGCATGTCACTTAAATGGGCCTTAATTTTCCTATATGTAAAATGAGAACATTGACTTTTTCCAATATTCTCATTATTTATACCCAGTCTTTGAGAGGTTTATAAAGGGTTCTTGCAAAGAACATTAGAGAACAGAGAGCAGTGACTATTTGAAGTTGGCCATAGAGCTTGCTGTGGGCATCAAGACCTGGAGAGACAACCGTTGACTGAGTGCTTTGGGTCAGACCTCGGAGTCCAGCCTGCAAAATACAATTGCTGGTTAATTTGGGTCATGGTGACTCCAGGAAGAATAGAAGCCCCTTGGATTGGTCATTGTTCCAGCATGGAAGGGGAAGACCAAGAAACAAATTAAAGCTGAATGCAAATGAGATTTGACTTCCTCTACCTCCTCCCCCCATAACATCCCATTCCTAAGGCTATGAAATTGCTTTTGGCATAGTCTTAAATTACTAAGCTCCCTTTCCCCTCCCCTTCCTCTGTCTGAGTCACTTATGTCTGTGTTGCCTTTGGATGGGGAGAGCTAGGTGATGTGGACTTGGGTGGAGTGAAGGGGAGGAATTTCTAGTGAGGGAGATTGCCACATGCCTAGCATTCAGCTTTCAAGTGATCTTGTATTTTGTCAATTTTGCTTACTTTGGTGTTAGACCTGTAGGTCAAAGGAGGAGAGTGTTTTCTGAATTTCCCTTGGGGTGCGGATAGGGCATAAGCAAGTACCTGGAGGTGGTGTACACTTGGCTGGGTCTGTTTACATCCTTTTTCTTCTCCCTCATTACTGACAGTTTATATAGTGCTTGCTTATGAATCAACAATTGCAGGCTATATCTCAGCCACCTAGGAGTTAGCTGTGAACATGATCTTAAGCCCTCAATCCCCTGGAGGGAGGGTAAGATAGAAGTTTTCTTGGCATCTGTCTTCCTTGCTTTGGTAACAAATTCATAGGACATTTTAACCAGAGAAGGCTTAGTTGGGTAGAGCTGGACAGTGCTTTTGGGTAGAATATTCATCCTCAGTATTGAGCTGGAATGACCTGTAGTCCATGTGGGAACTTGCTACTGTCAGCAGCCTCCTTACTAATAGTGTTTTCTTCCTAGGGGCTTCACTTGGGGTTGTTAAGGGTGCCAATTGAAGGTGATTCGAATATGAGAATGACTGTTGGAGACAAGGAGTAGGCAAGCAGGTGGAGGAGAGAGAAGGGGAAAAATAAAGATGAGTAAAATGGAAAAAGAGTGGTGATTCTTAATCTTTATATTTCCCCCTTTTATAGAACCCATAAGACAAGGTTTAGCAAATAGGAGAAATCTTCCATAAACCCACCATTTAACGCAGAAGCTATTATCTATGTGTATTTCTTGTTATAGCTCAATGACAAGTTTCCGTGGTGCAATCATAGTATGCACAAAAAATCCTATTTCTTTATCCCTACTTAACATAT
This sequence comes from Scalopus aquaticus, assembly GCA_004024925.1. Lineage (NCBI taxonomy): Eukaryota > Metazoa > Chordata > Mammalia > Eulipotyphla > Talpidae > Scalopus > Scalopus aquaticus. Next base: position 15,510 of record PVIJ01008139.1, read on the forward strand.
CACTAAAATTTTAGATATATGCTGTTTGGTTTTTTTAAAAATGAGTATTTTAATGGCTTTACAAAATTCCTCACAATGAGTATGTCATAATTAACCATTCTTTTTGTAGGGGGCACTTAGATTACTTATGAAATTGCAGTGAAGATGAAAGAAGAGAAAATCTAAATCCCTCAGCATGGTCTATAGGGAGAAGCTTTAGATATGCAACTTCCTCCAACTCTTTCCAGATTCAGCTTTCACTTGTTACCACATGTATGGTGTGCTGTAGCTTTGTGATCAAGATTCCTCAAGCCGTACATACCTTTGAGCTCGAGCATATGCTTTTTCTTTTATCTTGAAATGTCAAGTGCAGCTTCTTCACCTCCCCCCTCACTATATGTCACCTCCACCGGAAGCTTTCTTCAGTACTATGTGCTTTCTGTACTTCATAAGAATTTCTCTTATGATACTTACCACATGGTATTACAGCCATCTGGCTTCCTGACTATCTTTCAGTAAACTTGAAGATTTGAAAGTTTCCAACTCCCTCTGTTTGAAGAGAGGACTGTTCTACAAGTGGAGGTAGTTAGGGATTGGGAATTGGTGCATGGTCAGTGACAGACAGGAGAGGGAAAAGCAGCAGTCATATGTGCAAGGGATCCAACAGCGTTAGAGGAATATACCTTGGAGAAGAGAAGAGTGCACTAGCACTTGTAGATAAGAGGCCCTCATGTAAATACGAAGAGTTTCACTGGCTTTGATCCACCAGTGCAAACTTCTCAAACCCTTCTGGTTTGCTATCTGCGAAATGGAAGAGTAATGACATTTTACTTAGTGTTATGGGTGGTGAAGATTGAGATACTAATGCATCTGGAGTTCTCTTTAAGGTGTGAGACATGGGAGCAAGGATAGACCCAGGACACCCTAGAATTTTTGTTCTAGTTGGCCTCTAAAAATTATGTCCTACATGTGTTTTGTCAAACTTTTGAGCTCAGAATGCCAGATGCTAGGGTTTCCCTGAGCAAGCATTCCCACAGATGTCACTCAGCATGGTACTTTTAGTGAGTACTTTTAGTGGGAAGTACATGGGGAACTTCCCACTGAGGAAGTTTTTGAGTAGCATGGCTCCAAAACTGGTCCCAGCACAACCCTACTCAAGAATGGTCATAAGTGGCTGTGTAGGGAGGCACTATCTTCTTCTCAGCTCTTTAGCATTAAATGAGTGATATGAGAATAGAGGGTTTCCTGACATCCCTTCATCTGGACATGGGAGTATTTATAGAAGCTACAGGGAAACTGGGCACATTTCAGGTCTTTTAACCCTAAACCTGCCATGCACTTTTTTTTTATAACGACAGATCTCTATATCTGTCTTTGACTATATGTTCTTCAAAGAGTTACCCATTCCACCTATCTTGACCAAAAGCACTTACGGGGAACCATCAAAGCCAGATTCAAGGTATTTGGATAGAAATTTTCCACCTAACGTTTTTTGTTGTTGTTTGTTTGTTTGTTTTCTCCACATACTACCTGTGGCTTTTTGATGCTGTCCTGGCCATTTGAAAAACCCCAATCCACTCCAGGATTTTATGTTTTATAAAGAAAGCAAAGCACCTGAATCCATGGAAGATCTATTGATCAGCTATAAAACACAGCAAGAGGAGGGGACTTGCTCAAGGTTGTGTAGTGAGTCAGGGCAGAATCAGATCTTGAAGCCAAGACTCTCAACAGTGTGTTCTTTCTATTGTATCAGGTTAGCCTACTAGAATGTGTTTTTCATGAGAAAATACCCATGGTATTTTCCAGTACCTAGTACAGTGCCTCATACAGAGGAGGTACTCAACAAATATTTGTTAGGTAGATAACTTGACAGTTACTATTGTCAAGTTGGAATTGTCTTCCATAGGCTATTATGATTAGGTCTGCTAGAAAGCCAAACAATTTAGAAGATTCTGGAAATAAATGTGGATTCAGCTGGGCCCTGGCAGAATGAGCTGAGGAAGGAATGGGGAGGAGTTGGCCCTTTTCTGTATGTTGGAGAGCCTCTTACCTATGACTGAATGGCCAGCTTCACAGTCAGTTTCCACTTTCTGTACTCATGACTTCATACAATGCAGCAGTGTTCACGTCACGGGGGAAATGTCTGAATCATAGTTTTTAGTGGATTCTGACAGTTGGGCACACATTTCTATCTGCCTTAGTGTGGCAACCCAAAGTTTAGCCCTAGAGTACATATTTGAAGCATTACCCAGTTTTCTAATTTTTAAAATTATTTTGTATGTGTGCTGCTCATTGTGACATGACCAGCAGGTAGGGCCACATTGTATGATCTAATCCTGAGGGGCTTGTGCTCCCAAGGTTTAGAGATTGAGTTGACTTTTGTGCTCAGAGAAGGACAGGGCAAGTCATAGTTCAGGGAGAAGAGTAAGGAAGTACTGTGGATCATCATGGTGAGGCACTCAGTAGCTGTTCTCTCATGCCTTGTCCTGTTGCCACCACCACCACCATCCAAGGCTGCCTTAGGGCCCAGAGTTGCATATTTTTGCATATTTGTGCACTTTTCAGCTGAAATAGGCTAATTTGATTTTTTAAAGATTTATTTATTTATGCATACAAAATCTGGGGTGTAGGCCAGAGGTGTGTTGGGGGTGGTGAGAGGATTCACCAGAGACAGAGTGGGGAGCAGAACAGGCAGAATGACTGAAATACACTGCTGAGGGGTGAGACAGGAGATGTCTGCTGCACCATGTGGGAAGCTCCATGGCTGGAATCAAACTCTGGCTGCAGTGGTTGCTGATAGCTTCATAGTGCTGAGACTGTACCCCTTGTGCCACCAGGGAGGCCCTAAAAAGTAGGCTAATTTGGAGAGTAGTAGGAGGTACTCTTCCACCCATCCTAAGAGAGGGGTGTGGTCAGAATTTGGGAGATAATAGGTTTTGAGGTTTACTAGATAGGGTTGGATGTCCAAAACAGTAAGAGCCTCTGAAGGTCATCTTGTCTTTAAAGGATTTTTTCCATCTGTTCTTGCAGTGCTAAGCTGATCACTGCATGAAGCATGTTAACAGACACAATCTATGCTGTTTGGTAGGGCAATAAGGACACTTTATTTTATAATTTTTGATTTGTGGTTTTTCATTATTAAAATAATATGTATTTGCTATAAGAAACAAAACAGCACTGAAAAAATGTAAAATCCCCTTTCTTCTGTTCCTGACTATAACCTTCAGAGAGAATCACCGCTAACCAGTTATTTATGTCAACTTTTTTTAAAAGATTTATTTATATATGCATACAAGCTGGGGTGCAGGCCAGAGTAGTGGGGCAGTGAGAGGGTTCACCAGAGACAGAATGGGGAGCAGAACAGGCAGATCGACCAAAATACAATGCTGAGGGGAGCAGTGGGCGCGGCAGGAGAGATCTGCTGTGCCATGTGGGAATCTATCTGGCCTGGCATCAAACTCGCGCTGCAGCTGCCGGCAGCTCCACAGCGCTGCACTCAATGCATTGCACCACCAGGGAGCCCCAGTTATGTGAACTCTGACTTCTTTTTAAGGGTATTAACAAATATAACACATATGTAACACAAATCCATATTTTTCTGCAACTATGTGGTGGCTATCTTTTCATGTCAAATCACATTTTAATGTCTGTATGGGCTCATTAATAAGCAAATTATTGAATGGGTAGAACACTTAAAATCTACACAAGTGAAATGGCCCACATTCTTCTTTTATTGGAAAATAAGGAGGACATTGTAGGGGCTTGCCTGCCTGAAAGAGAAGGCTTTCTGGAGAAGATGGAAGTTGTATTGGGATGAAAGATAGGATGATAAGAGCTGGCTCCCCTTTCCATGCTCAGTAGGCCCCACACCTAGTGATTGCTGTGTTTTTGCCTGTGCTTAACTGACCTTAGTGGTGGGATTGGTTGTAGGACTGTGCTTATTGTGGTCCCTTCCCTCTGCTGTGGTTTTGCCAGTTTGGGGCAGTTTGATTCCATATAGTACCTTACTGAGAACCTTGTTCCTCAGAAGATATGTGACTGCTGTAGCTTTCTGAGGTTAAGGAAGGGAGTTTTATGAGTGTGTGGGGTTGAGGGGGTGGGGGAGAGGCACACATACCTTTCCAGCCCTACCCAAATAAGAGCAGTGAAGCTGGATTAGATTCCCCTCTATACTTACCAGGGGTCTTCTGCAGGTGGCAGGAAGCTAAAATTTTACAGAGCTCTCAACTGTAGCCGAGCTACCCATTTGAAGAGTTGAGGAAGATAGTGATTTGTGAAATACAAATAAATATACAATATATTTTGAAAACAAACAGAAAACCCCTTCTAACCCAGTAGCCATTCATGCTCTTAGAAACTTGCTGGCTTGAGGATATCGATCATGTTGAAGGAGCCAAGCCAAGAGAGGAAAAGCGGAATTACCAGAAATGCAGGCTCTCTTCAGCCCACTCATGGCATGCCCTGCTCTTTTCTCATCTTCTTAGTTCCCAGACTTTCACAATGGGTGGAGCAGAGCTGCTGCTTGCCTAGCCTTTAATCCTGGAACCTCTGCCACTAGAGGTTGATCTTGACAGGGCGAGGCCTACAGGCCACTGCTGGAATTATTGCCTTCCCCTTTAGACAAACAGGAAGTTGCCTGCAGATTCTGGTTGGACTTTTCTGGCTCCTTGTGGGGCTGGGATAGCAAGGCTCTGAGTTCTGTCTCAAAAAGGGGAAGGACATGGTGTTTTAAAGAATTACTTGGGGGTACTTGAGAAGACTTGGATGCAAAGTATTTGTAGGCATTTATTGTAGGCCAGGCTTGTAAGAACCTCCACAGAAGTTTCAACTGTAGGAAGTTTCAGCTCATACTGGCTGTGTGACTTGGAAATCCCTTAACCGCCATAAGCGTCCTATTCTTCATTGGCAAAAAAGTGGTGATAATCCTAGCCTCAGAATTGGTGGTATACCACTAGAAAGTTCTCAATTCTATAGAAAATATAGTTCTATAGAAAATCAAGCATGTAGGATTCAGGTGCTCAGAGAAGCTAATATGTTGACAAACGTAGTAGAGTGTGTCAGTGGATGAAAGACTTTCACCTCACCAGTAAGAATGGTTTATGATCCTTAAAAGGGTCTAAGTTATCAGGAAAAGTTTACTTCTGGGGAACAGCTCATTTAGAGACCACATGGGACCAATAATGCATTGGCATATAATCAACTCTCAGCTATCCATAACAAAACTTTCTTCTCCCAGCTACCTGTAGATTGCCTGTCCTAAGCTGTGTGACCATAGGTAATGCAAACTCCCTTAATCCTTCTGATAGTCCAAACAAAATATAATTAATTAAATATGCCCCCCCATCCCAAAATAAAGTGTTAGATTGCTACTGCTAAGTTATCTATGGGATATGTTATTAACATGTTGATATAGTTAACTGACTTTAATCAGGAAGAAAATGGTGAACTTTGGCCTCTGAAGCAAGAAGAGTGATGGGCTTCTATTTCCTAGGTCACTTATGCCCTCACTGAGCATCCTTTCAGACTGTGAACTCAAGCAGGGTTGGCAAATTTCTGAGACAGGGGATTAGGAGGGAGATTAACCTTCAAAGAATGAAGGTAGAAAATATCACGTGTGAGTTTGCCTTACATGGACTGTTATTACAGGGATGTTTTTAACTGTCCTCCCTTCACCACACTCCACTGGGATTTGATCTTTGTCAGGAAGGGCCAAGACTGAAGAAATCTTGAAAGAGCTATTAGAAACTACTCTGGGCAAGTTCATCTGAAACCATCAGCTGTGGAGCAGCCCAGAAAAGGGAATGTTAGAATTAGGAAGGTGGTAGGTGGTTGGAAGTTTATGGGATAGCTGAATGTTTTCCAAAGCTGTTAAGAACAGCCCTGTCAGATGTGAATTGAAGGACTGCCTGTACAGGTTAGCTGGCATTGCCCTGAAATTGTTTTCCAGTGTTCCTAGCTTTTCTAATCCCATGTCTGCACCAAACTATTGAATAAATGAAAGTCCCCAACACAAATATTGATAACTCTCTACATTTTTTATATGTATCAGTTATCAAAAAGCCATAGTCACCACAGACCTGTTTACTATTATTATGTCATTTGATATTCATGAACTCTCTCCATTTGGCAGATTGGGAATTACCCCCACTTTTCTCATATGTGGAAACTGAGATCAAGTGACTGCAAAAATTACTCAGCTAATGAATAAAGGATATAGGACTTTGATTTTAGACTCTGCATAGGCTGGGGTATGGAAAGGGGAGACAAATGTTGTTTTATCAAGCCTGGACTTAAGCTCTAGTCATGGTTATACCAGAGTTATGAGGTTAAAAGGGGAAGGTTTAGCTTTAAATATTTTAGCCTTTCTTCTCTTTCAGTAGTTGCTTGTCCTCTCTTCAGTCTCTTTTTCTGAAATATCATGAATCATGGATAAAGTTTAGAGGAAATTCTAGTGATTATGTTCTGTGTGGGGATAGCCACCTGTCACATTGTGCTCTCTCTGTTCAGGGCCTGGCCTATGCTGGTTTTACAGCTGGCTTCATGTGTCACCCTTCCTGCTAGTGTCAGACACCTGCCTTCAAAGCTAGTTGAGCACTCCACCTGATTGGGCCAATAACTTTCTTAGCTTTGCTTGACTCCTGGACACTTAGATATTGCTTCTTTGGAAATAAAAATTGTTTGGTAATGGTGTCTATCTAGTTAATGTAGGATCTTTGTACCTTGGCAGGTGCATGAGCATTGAGCTAACTAGGTGAGTGGAGGAAGTGTTGTTGAATTGTGGAAAGAACTCTTTGGAGTTGAATAACTGGAGTTTAATCTGGTCTCTGCTGATAGCTTCCCATGGGGGTCATAGTCTGTTCCACAAGGAACAGAAATGTTACATTCAGAAATGTTATATTCCACCAACAATGGAAACTGGTCTGTGCCATCTTGATTAGGAAGAATGGTGGCACATATCTCATAAATGATCTCATTCAATGGGGAATCGGTCAAATAGCAACTCTACAAGCTTTGAGGTTGGCAGTGGTCAGATTTGTTTAGCTTTTTCATAGAGTGGCCTGGGCAGTGTTCAGGGTCATAACTGGGTTGAGCGTGGCAGGATTCTATCCCTGATCTGGGTGAGAAGGTGATTGAGGAGGGAAATGCTGTTCTAGAAAGGTAGTTCTCAGGAACTATCAGGAACAGGCTGACATCATGAGGTAGACAGTTGAGTATAGTTCCTGTATAGTAGTTTCTGGTTACGAGTAGTTAGTAAGCCCTCAGGAATGTGATACTGTCGCATGGGAATGTGTCACTAGAGCAACCAAATGCCATGAAACTAGGAAGAGCAGCTCTTCCTTGTCACCATACCCTCTATATAGACTATAAGATTTTTAAAGTTCATATTTGAATATAGGCCTGATCTCTTAGAAGAAGTAGAAGTCATCATTCTTGATGTCAAAGCATTTGAGGTTGAATTTACTAGTGTTGATACTTTTTAATTTTTCTTTCTTGTGGAGTTTTAGCAAGATGGGGGGGAAGAAGGAGATTTGAACTCATGACCCTAGTGGCACTAGGGACCTAAATAAAGATGGAGTTTTAACTCTTAGAATTATCCTTCTTAGAGTAGGAGACAGTCTTGCCTAGGGCCAGCTAGGCTCCTTGTCTTCTGATCCTCTGGAAAAGTCCACCTTACTTATGCAGTTGGTCTTGGCCAGCTTGTGGAAACATGTGTAGACTCTGACTAATTGTTCTTGTTTGGTGTTATGTGCATCAGTATTTTTTAAGGACTTCCCTAAGGTATTCTAATGTTGGGCCAGGGTTAATCACTGACTACATCCTTAACTGAATTCTATCTATATTACATCCAAGAAAACAGCCTGGGAAAGGGGAGGCTAGTATACAGCTGAGCTGAGCTGAGCTAAGACTTTGTTCAGGGCTCTTTTCAGTCCACTCCCTTAGCTGGAGTTTAAGGTGGCCCTGACAGCTCTTGGTCACTGGGGCCTCATCCATCACTGGGTGAGATGGGAGATTATGTTCCCCACATCTTCCTCCCCTCCAAACCCCAATTGTTTTTTTAGAATGCAAGTTTGCTGTCTGGGTATGAGCAAACCAGTGATGTAGGGGAGAAAGGACAGGACAAGATGGAAAGTGAGCAATGCCGTGGGCACCAAGGCATTCAGTTAGTGGGCACATTATAGGGAATTGGTGAGTAAGAGCCCAGGGACCTGCTGACTTCATTCCTCAGCTCTATGTAGAAGTGCTGAACTGGGTCCCTGCCTTGTGTCCAAGGCAAGGTGCTTGGGAAGTGAGGACTGCTTGTGTGCTGCTTCGTGCTTCAGCTGGATGCCTTTACACACCAGATTTGAGAGTGTGTCCAGCTTCTCCTCGGGCCCAGCCCCTGTTGCTCCTATACTTTCATAGTGTACCACGCTGTTCCACAAGTCCTGGCACTGTATTGCAATGTGGTCTTTGATTATTTTCTCACTGTTCTGTATATGACACCCCAAGAGAATAAGCTCCTTCTATGATAGGAAATTAAACTTTGTTCCAAATTCTCCTAGAGGCTCAAGAGGGTGCTTAGTGGTATGAAGAACCACTAGAAGGACGTCTTGATGTCTTTTCAACCACCAGGCCCCAAAGTAACTTTCTCTTTGGTCAGAAAAGTGGCATGGAGCTTGAGGGTAGATGTAACACACATTGCATTCTATGGGAGCCAATACTTATATCTTTTCCCTACCAGATGGGGAACCCCTGGAAGTAAGGACTTGTCATCATCTCTGTACTCTCTGTGCCCAGTACCCTGCCCAGTTCTTTGTAGATGCTTATTTGCTGCTGAAGGCATTTCTTCTCATGTCTCCTCCCTGAAGTGAGACTAGATTTCCTGGAAACCTTTATCTCTTGGAGGAAGAATCTAAAAGCTAATGGGGGAGTAAAGGGCTGTATATGAGGACAGGCTGTCAATGGCACCCCTTGTATCTAGACTTCCACAGTTCTTAGTGGTAGTTGACTTTTAGAATGCACATGCTTTGACTCATAAATGTAAGTTTTTTTCTTTCCCTTCTTTGCTTTACTGTATGAGGAGCCAGGGCATGGAGGTTAGAAGGTGGGCACTCCTGAATGGTGTTTTTTTCTTACCACTTCTTTGTTAGAGAAGTGCTAACTTGACCCTGCAGATCCTAGGCCTAGTCCAGAGGAGAAATTCTTGTGTGCAGTGTTGGCCACTGATGGTGAAACAGGGAACAGGGGTGGAAGGACACGGGGTGTCCAGTCCCTTTGGTGGCCAAATGAAAGTGGGGCAGATGGGGCACAAGTGCCCAGGCTCTGAGGAAAGAGCCACCAAAAAGCCCCAAAAGGCCAAAAGGCCAAAAACAACAAAGGGGAGTGCCTGAAGAGAGGACGGGTAACTGTGGGTTCTCAGCCGCACACACAGTTGCAAGAGACACAAGGCTACAGGAACAACAACAAACATGGGGTTTATTTTACAAACGGGGGAAACAGAGAGCTCACTGTATCCTCAAGTGGTGGCCACCTCACCCAGAATGCATCGGTGACGGTAGCTCTCTGTGAGGTGTGGGGTTAGACCAACAAACAGCTCTTTGAGACACCAGGCCCAGGGCCTCTGGTGCTCCTTTCAGGCAACGTCAGAGACAGGGCCGGAGGCCCAGTGTCTGCAGAGTCCTTCAGCTTTTCTTCCTGCTCGGAGGGCGGCTGCTGGTTGCTTCTTTTCTTCTTTCTTTCTCGGAGGCGAGGAACAGACTTCTTTCTTCTCTCTTCAGAGTCTGGAACCTTGTCTTTCTTCTCCTGGGGGCTGATGTCATCATCGTCTTCTGCTGTTCTTCTCTTCAGGGGCCTTGTTCTCAGAGTACCATCCACAAGTCTGATTGGACCATTTTTCAATCCGGGAGCTGATTGGACCTACCCATCAGCTCCTATCACCTGATTGGTCCATTCAAAAATGGCAGTTACTGGGCAGAAGCAACTGCCACAACAGCTCTTTTGGAGCAGCAGGGTAAAAGGCACCACTGCTCCTGCCTGCTCCCGCTGCTAAGGCAGCTTGGTTCCGGTAACAATAGCAGTCTTTAGCCTTGGAGCTTTGTGGGGTTGGCATTAGTTTCATTCTTAGCCCTTTCTCTCACTGAGTCTGGGCATTTCTAAGTTGATTTTCTTTTACTCTCCAAACCTTTTGTGAGGGTAAAAGGAGGGAAGCAAGCCACATGTGTCTCTTTGTTTCTTGAACCCTTAATAGGCTAGCTGGGAAGGTCCTCTTCTTATTGCTTCCTTTACGCAAGACCAGAGGTTTGAGCCAGAGACCTAATGGGCAGGCTTTTCATGGCTTAGCCCCTGACCTGGGTCATGCGATTGAGGAGGGTCAGCTTGGCCCAGGGCCTTTGTGATATCTAAACAAGCCTTTGGGGAAGATGGTTATTTGACTAAGCCTATTATCCAAATTTTTTTCCTAGTACCTTTACTTAGGGAGGGAGTAGACTAATGTATATGATTGTCTGGGCCGGTTATCTTTGGCTACCTTTCAGATAAAGACCTTTGTTTCCCATCTTCTATAGAAAGTAGAATGTGAAACTGTTAGTCCTGGTTAGAGGCTTTGAATGGTATTACTGCCTGCCAACATTTGGTTTAGTCTAGCCATTGGCAGAATTGCCTGTAAGGTCTGTTTTAATGTGTGTAAGAATATATTTCACATTTTAAAAAGCATTATTAAAATAATATGCAATGGAGACCACATATGGCCCAAACAGACATGGTTGCCAGCCCCTGGTAGTCTATAATTTAGACAACCAATTTATTGTACTCCGGTTTCTTATAAATTCATGACTCCTTTATAGTCACCTCTTTCCTGAGCTTTCCTGAGCCAGGTACGTGATAGGAGTTTAAATCCTAGTTTATGACTGGATTACTTGTAGCCAGCCAACATCTTCCATTTTGGTTACTAACTAACCACACCACTCTGTCTCCTGGTGTGCACTTGGGTAAAGGGTAAAACTGTACTCTTCCTAGAGTAGAGAGAACATGATAGGTGGTGCTTTCCTCCAGTTCACTATTCCTATGTAGAACTTAACTTTTCCTCCCATATGGCCCCAAATCAGGTAAGAGTGTGGCAGCAGCTGTTGGTAGTAATTAGGGAGATTTGTAAACAAAAGCACAAAAGTTCAAAGCTGTACTCAAAAAGGGATTACAAGCTGGGACTAACTCTTCTTGTTCCTTCCCCCAGACTTCATCCCGGGCTTTACTGAGTCTCCTAAAGTCAGGCCTACCATTTTGGTTCTTGCCTGAAGAGAAGGAATCCTAGGTACATTTAGAGCAAGACATTACGTTTGGCATTGTGGGGGTGATACTACACTGTAGCTCTGTTAATAGGCTTGCCCCTCTGTAGCCCTAAACCCAGTGTTCTGAGGGTTTGCCCTATATTACCTTGTGTATATTTATGGGGTTCATGCCTAGTTGCGTCCATATCCACTCAGACCAGAATCTAGGAATGGAGAGTGTGTTGTCAATTACGTAGCATCATTTTCAATCATCATTTACAGTGGCATGACCCTGGCTAAGGCATTAACCTCTCTGAAGCTTAGTTTTCCATCTTTAAAATGGGAGTGATAATGATACCCACTTCCCTGGGGTTTATGAGAGAAAAAAAAGCTCATGAGTATGAACATATACCTGCCTTGAAGGGTACTTGGCATATTGAAGGTGCTTGGTAAATGTCACATCTCTTTTAATTTCTTTCATTTTGCCCCCTTTAAGCATTTGAGATCAAAGAATTTTAGGACCCCAGTTAGACTTTGCTCTAATTTGTAAGTGTGCTTCTTGTGCTACACTCTCTCTGTATGAACTTTTTAGTAGGTGAGGAAAGTGACCATTGAAAATTGATGCCAGTGACTGGCCTGGTTTATGACAGACCCCACTGTACCTTCTGCTGTAGCTTGTTGGGCGGAAACAATCTGAGAATCTGTGTGGGTGTGTCTGTTGCTTTTGAAGAGGAACCTCTGCTCTGGGAGCCTTGAAAGTCCCAGAATGAGAGGGTTGGGGAAAAGGAGAGAAGGTGTATGAGACCCAGAGTAGACAAGATAATTATGTCATGGAAGGAATAGGAGAGGCTGATTAGAGGAATCCTTTCTCAAGAGGACAAAACAATTTGTGAAATCAGTGGGTCCCAGCCTTTTGCAGAAGTCAGGCAACTGTGTCTGAGGCCCACCCGGAGTCCTTGCTGTGCTGGTAGCTTTCACTTCCTCTTTGTGTGTGTGTGTGGGGAAGGGTGGGGTGCAGGGGGATATCTTAGACTGGTTATCCTTCCAGGTCAATCTAAAGATAGATTTCCCATATGGACTTAGAGTGGGGTGTGGTAGGTGCCCTCAAAGTCTGGAGAGCGTTTTTCCCCAGGTTGGACGGAGGTAGGAACATTAAGCTAAGCTGGTGCCTTGGTGGGGCTGTGTGGGACAGAGCCAGCTCCCTACCCGTATCTTGTATGCTAGGCCACTTCATCTGACTTTGTCTTCAGAGATTTCTGCTCTGCCTTTGCACACCTCTCCCCTAAATCTGATGAGCTAGTGCCTTATAGTGTGATTGCAAAAAGGTCTCTATTCTTTGATGATAGATGCTGGCAAAAGGGTTAGGGAGCTGGAAAATGAGGTCTTGATCCTTCACTTTGTACTTTTGGGGGAGGGTTTTCATATATTGTATATTTCCTTGTGGCATTTGGAGGGCATATATTGTGCTTCTTGCCTGGAACACCACGAGCTTCACTTTCCTTTTAACACCTTTTTCCAGTGAAAATCTTATTTATACTTCAGGAACCTTCTTCTAGGAACCTTCTGCCTTCCCACCTTCTCCGTTATAGCCTAGGTGCCCCCTTATGTTTCCGTAGTTCCCTCTGACTACTTCTGTGACTGTCCTGCTGTACAGAATGGTATTTCCCCAATCACTTGTCTGCATGCCTCCCCTCCCCAACAAAAAAAAGATTGACATAATTTTGTACTTGTTTTGCACAGATGCACACATGCAAGCACTAGAGTCACCCCAGGGCTCTAAGCTGGTTCATATTGGATGTCTGATGTCTTGGTGGTATATGAAGGCAGTCTATGGTTGGGTTCCTTCTAAAATAACAGAGGTAGGGAGGAGGTGGCCCTCTTTGCTATTCTAAGTCTTAACTATAATTGTAGGTAAAATTTTAGGGCTTTCTTTGGATTGTGGAACAACATCTGTTGCCTGTGCCATTAGGGAGGCTGCTGAGTAATTTCTGTAGAGATTCTGTTAGGCCTCTTTCCACTATCTGAAGAAACTAGACCAAAGTTAGGTATGTGAGGGGGTGGTGGGGTGGGGGTGCTTCTTATTCTACACAAAAACTCCGATGTGTATATGTATATGTGGGGTGAGTGGTTTCGTGTATGTTCACCTCAGTGTTTGGGGGTGCAAAGACTGCATGTTTGTGGTGGAGGTGGTGCTAAAAACCCCGGTATTGTTGCCTGGATAGGTTAAACAGTTTTTAACAGTCTCAGTAAATTGGAAGCTGAACTTGTGGTTTGAAGGGCAAGATGACTTTACCAACTCAAAAATTCATATACAAAACCAGCTTTTAAAGAAGGGCCTCCCTGGTGGCGCAGCGGTTAAGCGCTGCACTGTGGAGCTGTCGGCAGCGGCTACGCAAGTTCGACGCCTGGCCAGGGAGATTCCCACATGGCGAAGCAGACCTCTCCTGCCTCGCCCGCTGCTCCCCTCAGCAGTGTATTTCTGTCGATCTGCCTGTTCTGCTCCCCACTCTGTCTCTGGTGAACCCTCTCGCTGCCCCACGCCTCTGGCCTGTACCCCAGCTTTAAAAAAAAAAAGAAGTTATATCTACATAGGGACCAATAATAAGCTGGAGTTGTCTTGTTCTTATTCTCTTATTGAACTCCCTACCTCTGGGAATTTTCTAAGACAATCATAGACCCACAGAATCAAGCACATTATTTGGAGCCACTATGCCTCTGTTTTCAGGAAGGTGACCATGACAGAAATGAAGGCTGAGCTAGTGGCTACAAATTGACACATACCTGGTACAGACATCAGAACACTCTTCAGCCATCCACTGGGGATAGGTGTCAGGAGGCTTGGGGCCCATGTGATAAACCTTGTTCCTTGGTGGGATCAAGAACAAGATTGAGTTGCAAGATTAGGCGTGGGGGAGCAGCAGGCATGGGTGGAACTGGGGACATCTGTGCAGGTGGGTTGGCCATGGTCCCCCCAAAAAGGCTAGCAAAGGACCATGCTGCACTAAAAATCTGTATTTAATGAGCCAGAACTGTGGAATGACATCTGCCTTCTGACTTCACCCTGGCTGAATAAGGAGGCCCTCCTTGAATATTCAGCCACATTCTTTGCTAGTTATAGTATGAGAAGGGAAGACAAGGGGGAGCAGGGAGTCAGCTGGTCAGAGAGGAGTGAAGAGAAATTGAGCAATGAGTGAGCTCAGGTTGTGGTACCTCCTCACATTTCTTCCTCTGTGTTTGTCGGGGGAGCTGTTTCAAATGGGTTTGAAGTAATGTTCTTTTTCTGAGTGGCCATTAAGACTGTAAATCTTGTTGCTTTAGCAGAAATGCTGATACTGGCATCTAAAATTTATGGGTACTGAGCCATGAAGTGACATTTGTGAGTTTTTTTAAAGAATAAGTTTATTGTGTTTTTTCATCTTCTTGTTCACTCAAGGAAGATCATTGTCATGTTGTCTTCCAGTCTCCAAATGTAGTCAAAGTTGCCAATTGTTTTTCCATAAAATTAATTTTTCTGCAAGAACCTTAGACTATTTCTATCTGTCTCTGGGCATGGCTGCTCTGATGTGGAAGGTGGTCCCAAAGTTCGGTGGTCACCTTTCCTATCCATACTGTTTGTGAACCTCGGATATTTACTGCAGATTATTCAGTCTGATCAGGCAAAGAATTCTAGATTCCTCCCTAGTCAACCAAAGCCTCCTCCTGGGAGGGGAAGTGTGGTAATAACATTATCTTTCCCCAGGCAGCCAAGTGTTCTCTGAGAACAGGATGTGGGGAGGGCTGGGCCCCAGTCACAGGGTGTGGGGGTGAGCGCGGGAAAGTGGGCTGGTGGTGTGGCCATGCGGGTTGGTGCCTGCCTCCTTGGCTTTGAGAGGCCTAAAGAGCCCCTATAGTCTTGAGTGTTCACTCATGTGTACACCCACCCACCCATGGCATGTCTATGTTCTTACCCTAAGTAAGAACTGTAAACAGCTCTGAATGAGGCCCAGCTATTTTGGCTGGAGAAACTCAATGGCAAGAGGTAGGTGGGCCCAGGCTGCTCATTGTAGCAGCTCATGCCTGTGACTACTGCAGCCATAGGCCATTTTGGTGCAAGGCTTTGTCATGGGAGCTGGGCCCCAGTGGATAATGGGGCTGTTTGTTGCTCGGTCCCAGGATCCTAGTAGTTCTTCTCCCCACAGAAGGTTCCCTAGCATACTAAGGTGATTTGCATGTTCAGTTTCCTTTCACACCCTGTCCTTCTCTTCCCCCTCCCCCCACTACTTCTGCTGGGGGCATTTGGAGATGTGCTGCCTGGGGTGGGGAAGAGGATGTAGCTAGCTTCCTGTGCAAGGGAGGGTGGGGCGCCTGCCTTCCTGCTTGTCTGCCCACTCGCCCAACCCAGTGCTTTAGGAACTGCCTCAAGAGTTGAGTTCAGAGTCACCAGAGGTTAAGGGCCTCTCCAGGGCATTGAGATGGGGCTTTGCGCATGTTTGGTCTCTCTTCACAGTTCTCCACCATGAGGATTACTGGGTTCCCTTTTCCTGGATTCATAATGCTGGAAAGGCCTTTAGAAGTTAACTGGTTCCAACCACCAGTCTGGGAAACTGAGGTCCAGAGAATCCTTAAGTCCTGTACAGAATCAGTGACAGCATTAAGATGAGTAGAATTCTAGGAAGTTAAACATGGTGCTCTCTCTTTTCTTCTAAGCTACTAGTCCAGTGGTTTGTGAATAGCCGTTGGCTGAGCTATTTTGGGAACTGCAGCTCCTCTTCAACCAGAACAGTTCTACTTTCATGTACTTTATATTTTGAAGTTTGATGAGATTTCCCTGTTTGGGAGAGTGAAGAGAGAGGAAGGCACTAAAAAAGTAATAAAATTAAAAATCACTGAGCAAGACCTATCCAGTACAATTGGGGACACTTGACCTTGAGGGGGAAGGGACTATCTCAAGATTATTGGGACCAGATCCAGAACCAATTTCTGGCCCACTGTTCTTGGATGGTTGCTCCTACCTAGTGGTATGGCTACCACAAGGAGGACTCTCCCCATCCTGTGCTGCCTTGATCTTCTCCCATGGCAAGGAAAGTCCCTCGTGCAGCACTCTTGAGGCAGAGCTTGAGGCCAGAGTCCACTAGATTTTATAACCCTAAGTAAGAGAAGCTTGGAAGGGCAAAGAACAGTGTATCAGTAGTCGAGTTGACCTGGGTTCCAGTTCTGTCTCCATACTTGAGCAAATTGCTTTTTACCTCACTCAGCTTCCATTTCCATTTTCCATTTCCAAAATGGTGTCTGTCTCTGCCCTGCCTTTCATATACAGTTGAATTCAGTGAGAGGATGCATGTGAATAAGTGTCTTTTAAACTGTAAAGCATTATATACATAAGGCTAGTATTATTATTGTATAAAGGTGAGCCAGAGCCCCTGGAATAATCTGGATTGGGTGGTAGGGTTGCAGGAGAACGGAAATAAAAATTATCAAACATCTAATACATGTTAGTGCAAACCAGGTACTTTCCTATAAGGAAAGGAGATAATATAGTCCTTGCAACACTCCCGTGAGATAGGATTATTACTCCATTTTACTTGTAGGGAAACTGAGCCTTTAAAGAGCTCTAGGGCTTTGGAGTGTCCCAGGCCCCACCTCCAGAGTCCATTCTTTGTTAGATATTTGTGAAAAGACCTCAAGAATGTGCTGTGGTTTCTATGGGGTTTTCCAATGCATTTTTTTGCCCAATTCCAGAGACTCTCGTCCCTGGGGATAGGACCATCTCTTGTTGCCTTCATCTCATTCCTGAGTTCTTTACTCCCAACTTTCCATGGTGACACATCAGGCACACTTAGGTGCCCTTGTTTGGCCATTAGCTGATAGAGGGACCCTATGGGTCAGTCATCTTTTGTTTAACAAGAGGGGCTTCCTACTCTCCTGGAGGACTGGTAGTGAGAGTCAGGGATTTGTTGCTTAGCCAAGGTCATGCAGTTAGAAGATGACAGTTGTTTCTCCTTGTTGAGACTCAGTTTATCATTTGTAAAATGGGCCTGAGGATGTCTACCTCAAATATGTCTCATGTGTTGGCAAATGTTTAACAACAAACTCTGGTGAAGCCATATTTGTACTGTTTACCGGGCCCTATGGTATAAATACTCTCACTATGGCCAATTTCAAGCTACCAATATGAGGTCCTTGAAGGAGTTGTGAAGAGATGCATATGGTTAGGTCTAGTGTAGCTGCATCCAGTGTACCATTGTTGATCACACCTATCTTAGACTTCTCACCCTCACTCCATCAATCTGTTCATGTTTGTATGCAAATGCAGGACCCTATCACCATGTCACTTCCGTTCTCAAGTTCTAAGACATCCAGGAAAGGGGGAGAGTGTCATTTAAGGTTTGTTTCTTATCTGAGAGTTTTCCCAGGAAAGAGTAAATGTGGAGTGTTTAAGGGACAGAAAGCTCAAGAAGGCTTTGATTGGGACCCTATTTAGAGCATTTTGATCAGTGTGTTTTGGGTGCTGACTTATCAGCACTGGTTATTTCTTAACTAAATGGAAAGGTTGTGGAAGACTCTGGACAATGGTCTGAAGGTTTGAACATTCCATAAAGCACTTAGCTTTCTGATTGCAATTCAGTTCTTCTCTCTTCCCACCTGAAGAGTTTGTTCTGCTGGGTCCTAACATCACAGTCCCTGTCAGGAGGCTCTCTAGGCCAGAAAGCATTTTGGACCCACTACGGGGTCTGGTCCTATCTCTCATCTCATTTCAACACCATCTGTACTGGATTTCTTTAAATTTCCCAGAGATTAAGAATTACCTGGGGCAAAACTACTAATTCCTAAGATCCTCCTGTGGAGAGTGTGTTTCAGTAAGTTTGGATAGGGATCCAGATAGGGGTTTTTAAACTAGTGCCCCAAATGATTCTTATGATCAGTTAAGTTTGGAAAACACTACATTAGCGCTGTGCAACACTGTACCAGGTTGACATCATTATGTCCATTTTACAAGTGGGTAGATCAGGAGGAGCTCATGACTTGTTATTGGTGGAGATGGATTTTGCACTTAGGTCTTCAGAATTCCCTTTAGTGTGCAATAATAGTGTCTGTGATGCAAGGGATTGGGGGGTGGGAGGGCATCAGTGATGCTACTAGGTAGGGAGGAGCAAGGATAGTCCCTCTCCTACTTTACAAATAGGGATACCAGGGTGCAGAGAGATTTGGAACCAATAGCAGGAATGATTCCGCCCCTGATCTTTTGTGGAGGTGGGCTGCATTCAACTTTGGAGAGCCTTTGTAGGCCTAGCAGCCCAGATAGTTCTGCAGTTGCTCTCTACTTTGTGATGTTTCCCTTCTGTCAAGCATCCCTTTATCTATATTAACACCAACCCATGATAGGCTGGTTGGTTCAGGGAGCTGTATTCTGTGCCAGTGTCCCAGATCTTGCAGGGCCTTAGAACTATCTGAAGTTCTTAACTTCTGATGCTTGGGCCCCGCTTCTGATCTAATAAATCAGAATCTCTGTGGATCAGGCCAGAGAATCTGTATTTTACAGATTTCCCCAGTTGATTCTGATGAGCCAGTTTGCAGGCCCAATTTGTGATTTTCTGGATAGCTGCTGAAGGGGTTTGGAGGTTCTGCTGCATGGTGTGATGGCTGGGGACTTCTGTGTGTTACTGGAACCTGATTGGATAAAATGGCAAGGCAGAGCCCAGAATGAGGAGGGAAGATGAGGAAGCCTTTAAAAGGACAAGTCTCTGCTTCTTGGGGGAAACCCCCATCCCTCCCAAGAGAGAATGCATTTAAAACAGTACAAGGATATGTGTGTGTCTACCTGATGTGTACAGCTTCACATTTGTCTAACCAGCTAGGAATCGTAATCACATTAAGGAATTTGCTCCCAAAGTGAAAGAATCCTTTATGCTAGGTCTCTTTGATGGTCTTCTTGGGTGGCCCCTAGCCCACTGTAGTTGAACAGATTTTTGTTGTAAATCATTCCTGAAAGGTAGGCTATTTGTGATAATATGGCCAGAATAGGAGGAGTCAGTAATCATCATATTCTATGCATGATGTGCGAACTACTTTTATGTCTATTATTTTACCTTAAATCTCCTAATAAACCCGTTGTGAGGTTGATTAGATTATACCCATTTTATAGATTAGGAAACTGAATTTAAAAAAGAGGAAGGTCAAAGATGCTCCAAAGCTTCAGTCTACTGTAATAGTTTTGCGTCTCATATAGATGAGACCATTATTTCTGAAACAAGATTCCAGTATTGTGGGGTTCCCCAGATACCGGGTTTGGCAGTTGGCTTACCCACAACATCACCAGGAAGTTGACCCTAGAAGTCTAGCTCTAGGGTTGAAAACAGAGATTTTTGACTTGGCCTGGGAAGCCAAGCTCCTGAGGGAACCCCCTGCCCCGAATAGTTGACTTTTCCTGGCTTCAGTGATTTTAACATTCAGGAGCTCCAAACAAGGGAGAAATCTCATGAGCAATGGATGGAACCCAAGCTGAGGTTTGAGTCATCTCCATGTGCTTCAGAACTGTGTGCTGGAGGTTATGCTTCTGAGCAGAGAGAGAACAGAGCCCTCTTCTGGCACCCTGGGCAGAACTGGCACCTCAGGCAGCTGCAAATGGTCTCTGTTCCAGTCTATAAATACTTCCTGTGAAACTTGCAGGCAGGAAGCTGGGTCAAGCAGGAAACACATGCGAGTGACTGAAGCCCATCTGGGTGTGGCCTCAAAGAGAGACTGCACCCATTTGGAAGACTTACGTTATTAATGATGGGCCCCATCCCCTTTTATTTAGCAGCTTCCAAGTTTTATGGGAATTAAAGAATCTGTTTTTCTTGGCTACATGGATACAAATCCATCCCACAAATTTCTTACTTCTTCCTTCCCCTGCTTTGCCCACCTCCCCTATATCCAGCTTGGGTCTTGGCTATTCCTACTGGGGATTTTCTCAGTCATCTGCTATTCCTCTTTTTATGAAAGAAATTGTCCTAGAAACAAGGGGTATTTAATTTCCTTCCATATTGTTAATAAAAGGTTTAGTGTCCCTGGAATGAATGGTAGTGAATATCTCAGAGCCTGAAAGGTAGGCCTATCCAATATAGAAAACTAGACTTGCAAACATTGGCAGTTTGGAATTTTTCATTGAATCAAGTTGGTCCAGCCTTCTCCACATAGTCTTCTCAGATCAACAGTGGTGTACCTGAAGTGTCTGCAGTTCTCTTAAGTGTGGTTCTGTGGCATGTTGGATAAGCCAATGGATCAAGAGCCAGGCTTTTAATCCCTAGGCCTGTACTGGGCCAGTACTTCCTCTTCCCTGGACCTCAGTTTCTCTGACTTATATTGCATAGTTTGAATCCAATGATCTTTGAGGATCCTTTCAGCTCTGACATTTTTGGTTTCTGGACTGTTTATGCTCTTGGAGAACAGGGATGAGAAGTTCAGAAGGGTATTATTCTGGAGGAGCCAGATTCTAGGATGAGTGAGTTGA
Organism: Scalopus aquaticus; assembly: GCA_004024925.1. Lineage (NCBI taxonomy): Eukaryota > Metazoa > Chordata > Mammalia > Eulipotyphla > Talpidae > Scalopus > Scalopus aquaticus. The sequence continues at coordinate 36,201 of PVIJ01008139.1, forward strand.
AATACTGAGGAACTGTAAAGAGGAGGAATGGTCATGCTGGCAAGGTGGCCCCTGTGTCTAAGGAGAGATGAGCTGAGGTAGCGGAGAGGGGAGTGAGTTTGGTTGAGCTGAATTCGAAAGTAAGTTCTGGAGTTAGGTGCACATGGTGAGGAGCTAGTTTCCTTTTGACCTTCATGTGTTGAGAAAAATTGAGGGGCCTGAGGTTGAGTGAAAGACTGTGCAGTTGACTGGATTGGAATCTTATGGAGAGGCTGCAGCTTGCTAAAGTAACCTCACTGTTTCTGACCTTTCCAGCTGTGACCTCTGCCTTGAGCTCTTCAACAATGACAAGTAGTTATGTTCTCATTGCTAAGAGGGCTTAGCTGTGTTTGGTGTTACTCCTCTAAATATATAGTAGTTGGGGAAGTAACACCCAATCTCCAGTATGCCCTTGCCTCCCAGTTGAAATCCTTCTCAGGGAGCTTTTGGAGGGCAGGACTACGACAACACAAGTGAAAGGAGACCCTTGTCTACCATGCCCTTTGCATTAGTAGGTTGGATCAGGCGTGGTTCTCCTTTCTTGGAAATTACTGGGAAAGGGCACAGGTATTAGAAGAATTAAACCCAGACAGGTCTTATCAGCTGTATTAGGGATCTGGAAATAGGAAGGAAGAGGTCAGTTAATTTTCTTTGGTACTAGGTACCACTTCCAAGTCAAGAGGGAAGAGGCTGAGTTTTTGGGAAGTGAGACAATTGAGGAGGAGGAAAGAAAGAGGAGGGGGAAAGGAAAATGCCTCCTATGCTAGAGACTCAAAGAAACCCTTGTTTTCTCCTTTATGGAAAACAGCTGCTTGAGGCAGTGCTGTAATCTCAAAAGTCAAGAAGGACCAGGTCTTGCCCTGCCGTGGCCCCAGTTCTGGCAGCAGGAAATGGTTGGTGACACAGCCTAAATAATGGGTGACACTGTGGTGACTGCTTTCTCTCCAGGGAAAAGACTAGTTCTGGGGTTACCTAACCCTCATCCTGCAGTCCTCCTTTCTCCCTTGTTCCCTCCCCCCACCCTACAAAATCACACTTACATTTGCTTTTTCTATACCAGCAGCTCTACTGACAGCCCAGAATGGGTGGACCCTTGAATTGAATGGGGAGTGGAAGGTCGGGGGACGGGGGGTGGGGGGGGTGGGGGGTGAGATCATCGAATTCAGACCCAATTGGGCTGACTCACAAGCTCTGCCCTTCTGAGGGGGCCTTCCCCAGCAGTGTTTCCCAGATATTCCCAGGCTTCCTATGCCAGAGTGTTTGGGTTCTGGCCAAAATAGTTGCTAAGGTGGGTGGAGTCGTGGAAGGAGCTCTGGGAATGTCCAGGAGACCTGTCTTCACTACTTGCTAGCTGAATAAATGTGACTTCAGTGATTTTCAGTTAGATTGTGGGTGATGGGGCTTGGCACATAGTCAATGTACAGTTTATTTCCATCCTTTTGTCATCTGCTTCTGTGCACTTCAGTTTCCTCATCCATGAGGTGGACTCATAATGCCAGTCCCCTCTGGCTTAATTTAGAGTTCCATGCTTCAGGAAAGCTACTTGTGATTGCTCTCTGCTTTCTCCTGTCTCCCTCAAAAGCCTTTTCAGGAAAGAGCCTTCTTGTGAGGGGCAAGTGAGGGAAAAGTGATTCTCACTGTGCCCTGGCTGCTTCTCACCTGTGTAGTCTTCTCTCTAGGGAAAGAGGTTCCCTTATTTGAAGCTGGTCAGACCCATAGACCAAAGTACCGCGATTGCTGCAACCAAGTAGAGGTAGCTTCTGGCCTGGTTCTTTTTGTTTCTCAGGACTGCCAAATGGGGACACAGGAGAGAGTCCATCCAGTTTGTTGGAAGACTTTGGACATTAGACCACTGAGATGGCTTTGTTAGTGTCCAGTGAAGGGCCTGCTATGGGAAGTCTGTGTTCAATAAATAACAGTGGATCTATTGTTCTTGGGGTGCGAGGGCTAGTGTATGTCAGAGGGTGACGCCCCCAGTCACCACACCCAGACTTTTGTTGTTGTTGTTCTCCAGAGACAGTCTTCAACCTCAGGTTATGCCTAGATCCTCAGGGACAGGCATAAGGCAGGGATTTAGTTTGCTGCTAGGGACCATATCTTAAAATGCTACTCCATTACAGGCCAGCTCCTCCACTTCTGCCAAGTTGAGAGGCTACCTGGGAGCATTCTGCTTACTTTGGAGGCTTTATTTTCATGTTCTTGATCAAAATAGAACAGCCTCTTCTTATTGAGATTGCAAAGGCCACCTCCCAAGGGAAGGCAGTGGGTACCCACAAGGGGTAAGCATCCAGTGACCCCTGTGTGTCAGTGGGTCTGGGCCTGCTTCATTTTTCACACTTCATTTTTCTTGGGTCTCAAGAGAACTCAAGTGTAGAACAAGGAATCTTCTTTGACTAAGAATCCTGGCTTACCTTGTATCTTCAGTCCCCAGTTATGTTATTACCCTTACTCCCACTACTTCCCCTACAGAAAACAGGAGAACACAGACCCATGACCTTGCCCTTATGACTCACATTTTCTTCTGAGTTAAGTGGTGGCAAGAATAGAAGTCCCTTTGTGTTTGCTTTCTAATTTTTTTTAAATCTAAGATTATTTTTTCTCCATAGTGAAATTCAGGAAGCCCCAGGTTGCTATCCCTAGAGAAGCAGCTACAGTGGAATGGCAGAAATCCTGAGCAGGTTCCAGTTCAATTTCAGCTGAACATCTTCACATTTTAGGAGAGACCTTGTTCTGATGGTGAAGTTCTAGCTAGTAGGGAGGAAGTGTGGGCAATACTAGCCTCTCTGGCGTGCTTATTCCTAATACAGGCAGGTCTTTCCCTACAAATTGATTTAAGAAAGATTTTTCTTTTAAACAAATGGTCAAATTAAATATTTGGACCTATGAGCCGGGACCTGAGGATGCTAGATTGACATATCCTGTGATCTAAGTGATCATCAGAAGACACTGGCTTATTTCCTTTGAGAATGTGTCTTAATATTGTGAATTAAAGATAACTCCTAGTCTGTGGAATGTTTCTCAGGAATCTCACCTTTTTCCTTAGTTTCCTCCTTAGGTGCTTTCTTCCCAAAAGCTCTGTTCTGATTCTGCCCCACCCTGATCAGCACCTCCCAGATTCCTAGCATGGTCTACAAAGCCCTCCAATTTCCCAGCCTCTGCCCACTCTTCACTCTGTAGACCTCATTCTATAGGCCTGCACGCTTGCTTCGATATCTCTGTCTCCTTTGGGCCATCACATATATTGGTTTCTCTGAGACATTTGGGAGGTCTTTCCCTCACTCCCATTTTCAATATCCGACTTATCCTTAGAGTCCAGTACAAATAACATTTTATTGTATTTATGGTTGTATATATTATATTGTGGTGCCTTATTTCCAGGTTTCTTTTGTTCTTCTGTTATGGCACCTCTCAGTGTCTCCCTTGTATATTATAGTTTTCCTGTTATTCATTGAGTGACTTGGGGTCAGGGACTGGTCCTACAGATCTGCTGCAACCATGGTTCCTTAAATGTGGTGTTCCATTTATATTGGGTAAACTAAAAGGAAAATTATCAGAAGCTCCTTAACCTGGAGTCCATCCATTTTAAGTGGGAAGGATGTATAAACTTGAATGGAGGAAAATTGCATAGTTGTTTTAGTAACTTTTGATCAAAATTCAGCCCTTCTTTCAATCAAAAATGAAAGCCAAAATAAAAAAAAAGAAAAAAGGATGGCAGTACCTGTGACTTTGTCATAATCAGTAGAAATACAAGATATTTTTATGTCATGATTTAATTATTATAGGTTTCTCAATATCATTTATGTTCAACACAAAATTGAAATTATAGTAGTAATAACTAATGTGACTCAGTGCTAGAAATTTCATTACTATGATAATAAAGAAATACATTTAATTAATTTTTGGTAACTATTTCATTCTAATTTGTTTCTTTATATCTACTTTATTACATACATTTATAAATATTTTTTTATTATTCATATTTTTTACATTATTGTGTATTCCCCATAGGTTACCAACCACCAATTTACAAATATTTTGAGAAGGGGTCCATAAGTCTATGGAACAGACTTCACCAGACTGCCCAGAACAGTCTGTGGCACAACAAAGGACAAGATGTAAAATCTAAAATCTGCCTACCTCTGAATGTGTACACTGTGCACTTATGCCCTCTTGCCGCTCGCTGACGCTCTCTCTCTCTCTCCTCCCCTCCCCCCCTCCTTCCCCATTCCCTGATTAGTACTGTTCATTTAGCCAGCAGCCTCTAAGTACCCGTGGAGTCCTGGATACTAGAGAGGTAAATTTCAATTATACAGAAATCTTGCAGTGGAAATGAAGTCCAATGTACTAAAATGGCCCACTGTCTCTTTTCTACTCTTTCCTGTTCTATGTTGTTTTGCGGTCTCTCCAACCCTACTCAACAGTGATTTGAGGCTAAATGTTGAGGCCAAATTTCAGCCCATTAGGTTTCATTCTTCACCTTACGAAGGCCCATTTTATGGAGGTCACTGGATTGGCAGAAAGCCTAGGGTAACATTGAGTCAAGGTGGATAGCCTTGCATGTTGTCTCCCACTGGGGTACTTGCCTTACTTGTTCCAGGCTTCAGGGCCTTTCCTGTCCCATTGTCAATCCTGAAATAGATTTCCTCCCTGGCTCCCTGGTGAGATTTATTTACAAAATTGTTCCCCAGGCCTGGTCCTCATCAAACTTGTTTAGCTGGCAAAATGGTTGTCTGACCTCCTCTTCCCCCCTAATTGACCCCTGTGCTCAGGAAAAGTCCAGAGGTGTCAAAGACTGATAAGACTTAATGTTTCACTCCATGGGGATTTACATTTTTGACAATTCTATTTTTAATCCCCCTCCTCCCCAGTAGTATAAGTAGTATGTGAGCATCCTAGAAAATGTAGTTTTATTTTTTAATTTAAAGAAAGTAGAAAACAATCATAAGATTGCCACCCCAAAACCTAGGTTGACTAACACTTGGACTTGACTTCCATCATTTGTCTATACAGTTTTTACAAAATTGAGCTCATGCAATATTGTTGCTTACTCTTCCTCACTTAATATTGCTGAAGTATTGTCCATGGACATGGAAGTAGTCTCCATGAGTATTTTATATGACCATGTATTAAATCATCTTATGACTATAGTATATAGGTTACTTAAGCAAAAATGTCCAACATTTTTGTAGAGGATATTTGCTTTTTGATGTAAGAGGTATTGAACATTATTTTAAATTGTGAGATTTAGCCTTAGAACCGAAACCCTCTCTTCCTCACTTATTAGTGATGTGACTTTAGACAAATGTCTATTCTTCATCCCCAATGTGGGGCTAACACTCTGTACTTCACAAGGTGTTTGTTGATAATAAATGGGGTAGTACATATGAAACACCTAGTGAGTAGTAAATCTCCATACATGAAAGCTGATGCTTGTTATTGCTATTACTGTTTACCACCATTGTCAAGTTTTTTTTTTTGCCAAAGGAACAAATAAATCTCTACTGATGAAATTTCAGCTGTCATTGACCTAGGTTAGGGTATCTATTTGTAAAGGTGGGGAATATTTTTTTCTCGTGCCTGTGAAATACTGTGTGTGGCTCCCTGCTATTTTCATCTGAGTCTATCCCTGTCCATCTCTATGCTACTCATACCTGCCTCTGCTAAGGTCTCTTTTCTCTCTTGTGCCTGGGGAGGCCAATGAGACAAATATAGGAAGCATTAAAAATGCATGTCAGTGTATAGAAATATAGATGTTAATACTGAAAAGGTCCCTGGTGATCACCTAGTGTAATTGCACTCTTTTAACCCCCACTCCACCATTCCTGCCCTTGTACATATGAGGGGAACTAAGGCCCAGAAAAAGGATAAGACTTATTCAAGGCTGTAGATTGAACCAGTTACAGTGCTAGGCTGGGATCCCAGTGTTCTTTATCCTGCCCTTAACATGCTTCAGCAGAGACCGGTACTGTAGACAATCCAGGCTGTAGATCAGAATTAGAAGTACACTGTGGGCTGGGGCTGGCTGATACAGGTGGGGAAGGCTTTCTGGAAGCACTTGCTTCCTTTTGAGAGTATTCTGATTTGCATCCATCTGTTTGTCTCTTAGTAAGCATTGCTCTGTGGCTGTGATTTATCATCATCATCATCATCTTTAGTAAGCTAGTTGGGATCAAGGGCTGAGTTGGTTGGTTGATTGTTTCAGTATTCTTCCTTCCTCCACATCAATATCTAACTTTCTCAGGTCCTTAGCATCCTGCTTCTCTCCTATATGATTGAACAAACATTTGTCCTAGGCTCTGCAACACACAAAGCCAGACAATTAACTTGCCTCATTTGATCTTATCCTAGATCAATGTGCGTGTGACCACCATGGATGCAGAGCTGGAGTTTGCCATCCAGCCCAACACCACTGGGAAACAGCTTTTTGACCAGGTAAGGGAAGGACTCATTGCTTCTTAACCTCTTCCACTTCTCCCAATATCTTTCCCCACAGGCTCTCTTCTTGAGAATCTTTTTTACTTGCCCCTCCAAGATAAGTCAAAACAAAGGCTGATCCCACTCTTACTAACAAAGGAAGCAAGTTTCATTTGGGCAGCCTGTACCCTGGATGGCCCGAATTAATCCTATCCCTGGTCCTGAACATGGGAGACTAGAGAAGTAGAGTATGTCACTGCTAAATGCTCTAAAAACATTTGTATGTGAGCCTTTATCTGTACTGTGAAACGTGTAAGTTATCTCCTGCTTTATAATGATGAGGCTCAAAAATTAAATGACTTAGTTGCATCTAGCTGGTATCCAGCTGGGATTTAAACCTCTCTTTCTTATCATTAAACCACATGGTCTATGTCAGTGTTTTTTTTTCTTCTTGATAGAAGGAAACCAACTTATTCTCCCTGAGGTAGTGTGATCTTTATAACTTAAAAGGAATATTGAGATTTAGGTCATCATCGGGACTGATGAATGCATTAAGAGGGTACTTACCTACTGCAGGTATTCCATGAAGATAACGTTGATTTTTCCTATCTCCAGCCTAAGGGGTATCCCTTTATTAACTATCAATCACCATTATCTGTAGAGATGTACAGATAGCTAAGAGGGGAGCACAAGACCTTAGAGCGTTCAAAGACTCTCCAGGGGCCAAGGCAATGTGCACCTGTGACTACAATTCCAGAGGTGAAAATGGGGGCTCCTGTTTTCAGAGGCTGGGACCCTACCAGATAGTGTCTGACATTGTCTAGGATGTAGAGATTACATGTCACCTTCACAGACGTTCCAGGCCCTCTTGTTTCTCTTTATTTTTTTGTACTCTGAGTCACTCTACTGTCTGAAAACGCCCCCGGAATTGGAAAGGGGAAGAAAGAAAGAGAAAGAGGTTGTACTCAAATGAGCTAATTCTATTTCTGTTAATATTCCTGACAGGTGAAAGGAAAGATAAGAGAATGGAGATGAGGGTGGTAAGGGGCTGTTTTCTATTCAGCTCTCCATGTAAATGAAATGAAGGGAGGGCTGGAAATCTGAGGACAACTTGTGCATGTGCCCAGAGTCCCTGATGTCACATGGTAGAGTGAGAAAACTGTTCACAGCTAATACAGATGAGTTAACATTTGACCAGGGCTTACTGCATGACTGGTACATGACAAATCTTTTGTATACCATATCTTTTAACTATCACAAAGTCCTGTGAATGCTGGGACTTACTAGTAGTCCATTTCACAGAGGAGGAAACAAAATCTTCATTACCCTAACTAGGTCTTGGGAAAATTTTTGAACCTCTCTTGGTTGGTATTCTCATCCAAATGGGGAAAATAAGTGGGTCTAATACCTACCTTTCAGGATTTTTGTGATTTTATGAAAGTGTGTGTTATTTATATTTCATCTGTTACATCAAAACTTGTTACAATGGTCTGTGAGGATATGGAAATTCAAAAGAATAAATTAGAAACAGGTGAGAAAGATAATAAGAAATACAAATAAGACTTTGGGCATCCACACAGCTTTGGTGCAAAGACTTCATCCAGAGCGTTGAAGATTTGTTCACCTCTCATTCTCGGCCCAAGGCCTCTCCCTCCCACAACCATGTTCCATTTGATCCTCAATCAGGCCAAGAAGCATCCTACCTTGATAACCCTCTTTGCATTTATTGGAGCCAGAGGTACTGGAGCAACACTGTATGTCATCTACCTGGCTTTGTTTGATCCAGATGTCAATAGGGATGGAAAGAATAACCCAGAACCCTGAAACAAACGGGATCCCAGTGACCAATACAAGTTCTACTCAGTGAATGTAGATGACAGCAAACTGAAGAAAGAAGATCCAGATTTCTAAATGAAATATTTCACTATAAAGCTGCTAAAATGGAGGTTTTCCAGAAAGCCATCTGTACAATTTCCCACTTCACCAAGAAATACTTCCCTCTAAATGCACAAAATCATGTTGGTGCATTGTATTGGGGTTTACACTGATTAATAAGTACCTGAAACTTGGAAGAAAAAAAAGTACAAATAGAGAAATGTTACATGTAACATCTGATCTTTGATGTTTAATTTGTGAAAGTACAAATTAGAGGAATTTTTAAACACACATTTACTACAATTAAAGTAATATGCTGGTGTTCACATAGTTTGCAAGTGATTATAATGCTAGTCTGGAATGATTGAATGTATTTTAATTAAGGTTTTGCATTCTCCCTGTGCATACAGATTTTATATTGGAGAGCTTTCTTTTTTAAAAAAGATTTATTTATTTATGCATACAAGTTGGGGTACAGGCCAGAGGCGTGGGGTGGCGAGAAGGTTCACCAGAGACAGAGTGGGGAGCAGAACAGGCAGATCGATGGAAATACACTGCTGAGGGGAGCAGCAGGCGAGGCAGGAAAGGTCTGCCACGCCATGTGGGAATCTCCCCGGCCAGGTGGTGTCGAATTGTCGCTGCCCACAGCTCCACAACGCAGTGCTTAACCCCCTGAGCCACGAGGGAGGCCCTGGAGAGCTTTTGGAGAGATAACCTGGTGAAGTCCAAGGGCATTTATAGAAAGTTAGGGATCTTGGGTCCTAGCACGGGGCTCTACCACTAACTAACTCTCTATGATGCCTTACACAAGGTTTACCCCTTTTTTGCCCTCAGTTTCCCCATCTGTACAATGTCTAATTGATCTCTCAAATCGTGTTATCTCTTAAAAAATTATCTCTGGCATTTATTTTTGTACTCCGCATCTAATTTCCCATTTCTAACCTTACTGTTTGGATTTTTGATGACTCCTTTTTGCAAACAGGAGGGAAATGCCTCACTTGAATGTGATTAACAGTTAGCATATGCTAAGGGCTAGGGAGGGGAAAGCTACTTGTTAGGGGGGACATCTCTTCCTAAACAGACTTCTTACTATTTTTGGGCTAATGGGAGAATGCTATTAGGCCCTTTGCTGCAGATAGCAATATTATTGAGTAGCAGCTGTAGAGAGGAAGATAGCAGCCCGTGTGGATGTTATGGTGCAGCTGGGAGGCTGAGGCTCCATTGGCTTCAACCCAGACTCCTTTCCAGAGCCCTGCTTCTGTATCCTGCCCCTCTCAAGCCCAACAATGCCATCCCCTGCCCTCTACCCTGGGGACTTTGTGCAATTGCATTGTCCAGTGGCTGTGGAGGTTGAAGAAGGCCTAATTTTAGAGCCTAGGGCAGAAAAATCCTTGAACAAAAAGGTTTATTAACTTTGAAAAACCATAAGACCTGGTAATTTTTTATTAGTGTTGATTTGGTTTATGTACTGTGGGTATGGTTCTGAAGGAAACCCAGATGGTAGAGAGCCCTGACCAGACTGGTGTGCTAGCCTTGAGAGACTCAAATCTTTCATACTGGTTGGAGTGAGGAAAGGGAGAAAACCAGGAAGTCCATCTGGAAAATCAGCGAGGTTTTGAGAAATATCATTTATTGAACACCTATTACGCACTAACCCTGGCTAAGTACTTTAATCCTCACAGTGATCCATAAGAGGTGAAAGAATATGCTCTAGGTAATGTAATTGGTAAGTGTGATAGGGGAGTTTCAAATACATCTGTGACTAGAAAACTGTGCCCCCCCCCCACTACTAAACTGCTTGGGTTAAAGTTAAATGAGCCTGGTTTGAAAAAGATTCAGAGGTGCGATCTCTGTTTTGAGATCTCTACAGGGCTGTCATAGGAAGGCGGGTACAGTAATATTCTTGAGGTCAAGGAGAAGCATTGAGACACCGTAAGTGAAAGCTACAAGGGAAAATATTTTATTTCAGACAAGGAATCATGCATCTGGCACTCTCGGGACCAAGGGAAAATCTACAGAGGTACATGTTCACAGACTATTGGAGGATAAAATCTCTTCCACTTTCTAACTTGAGGCATAAGGGAGGAAGTCCATTCTGCCTGGCCTTTGAGATCCATCATTCAAGGAGGCCATCCTGGTGGAAGCTCTGAAGTCATCCTGGAACCCAGCAGTTGTCTGGCTGATGGCCAGAGAGGAAGCTGACCAGAAAGGAAGCACCCTTCTTGGCACCAGGGTGATTAACAGGCAACAATGGGAAGCCATAACTTGAGGAGGCCCAGGGCTTAGTGGGAAAGGAAAGTAGGGCTTAAAGTTCCTACAGTTTTTCATTTCTTGTTAAGTGTACTTACAGCTTGAAAGGGGAAAGGACATGTTTCTCACTACAGTGGATTCTGTCACCACATTCTAAAGCCTGAGGTTCTTCAGTGATCTCTTGATTGTGTCACTAGGGGGCAATACTATCACCTTGAGCTCCATTTTGAGAACCTGCTGCCTGCCTCCTCCCCAGCAGGGTCTCTATTCCTTGCTGTAGTCTAGTTCTACCTGCCCCTTCCTTCAAGGTAACGAGCTTTAGAAGAGAGATGAAATTACAGACTGAATCAATATTGACTGAAGTTCTACTGTGTTTCAAGGAGAATCTCTACCTAGCAAACGCCATCTATGCCCTTACGGAACTTGGAGTGCCTTACTTATAGAAGCGTAGAAAATATTTGCAATTATCCTCCTACACAGAAGGAAAAGAAACACTTTTGAGGCTTAGGTTACACTGGTATACAGTGAGATCATTACTGACTTAAAAAGGCCCTAATCTGTAGTATCTTGGTGTGGTGAAAATTTTTTATTAGCTCTCATTTTGAAGATATTTCATAGAAATCATTTTATATGTTTCACAGCGTAAATTTATTCAGTAGGACTGCAACAATATCCTAAATCATCCTAGAATGATGTAATATTGCATTGCATTGCACAATACTGTCATGCACACATCATCCAGAGTTGATTGCATCATTTTCTGATGCAATGCAATACTACTGCCAGGCGGCTGCTGAAGTAAGCTGACATCAGCAGTGCACTATAGAAAGCCCTGTCGGAAAGGTTGAGCATTGAAAATATTTCAGACTTTGTGCAAGACAGTTTAAGCTACTATTCCATAGAACTGTTACTCTTTTATCCATTTAGGCACAATGCAGAACAGTAATGCCTCAAAAGTGAGTTAATAGCGTGTACAATTTCTGCTCTATTTGTGGGGAAGTGACATTTGCCAACCAGAAGAAAAAGATCACTTCTCAAGTGAAGAAGGCTTATCATCTTTACTTTGGATGCAGGGTCGGTGACCAAGACAAGCCTTGGACCCCACATATATGCTGTGCTACATGTACAATACAGCTTTCACAGTGGTGAAATGGCAAAAGACCATCAATGCCGTTTGCAGTCCCCAGGGTGTGGAGAGAGCCAAGCAACCACATAAAAGACTGTGACTTCTGCTTGGTTCCTCCTCTTTCCGGCGGAATAACAAAGCAAAAGAAGTCGAGAATAATCTACCCAAACATTCCGTCTGCATTGAAACCAGTTCCACATGGTGAGGGACTTCCTATTGCAGAACCTCCAGTAGAATATGCTCTTGATTCATCTGATGAGGACAAGGGTGAGCCGACCTGTTCTCCTGTTCCATCAGCATTGCAGTGATCCAGATTTTCACTGTGGTGCATCATCAACCCCACACAGTCTTACACAGTAATAACTCAATGACCTGGTTCATGATTTGGACTTATCCAAGAACAAGGCAGAATTGCTAGGATCAAGAAATCCAACAATGGAATCTTCTAGAAGAAGATGTCACAATTACTTTATAACGAAAAGTATAAAGTATACTTTATAACGAAAAGCCACCAGCAGTTGGAGCCTTTCTTCAGAAAGGAAAGTACTCTGGTATTCTCTTCTGATATTGAGGGCCTCGTGAATGCCTTAGAAATCACTCATGCCCCTCAAAAATGGAGACTATTTCTAGACTCTTCGAAACTGAGTCTTAAGGCTGTGCTTTTGCACAATGGAAGCCGTCTTCGATCTATTCTATTCCTAACAGCTGTGCAAGAGGCAAGCAAAGAAATCTAGGAAGTAGTCTTTGACTTGATTTTCTACAGGTATTAACCATAGGCCTATTACTATTGGCATGCATTTCATGATGTAAACATCAATTTATTGCAGATTTTAAAAAAAACTAGAGCCAAAATTAGAATTTGACTGTCATATTCGTGTTGAGCACATACAAATTGATAGGAAATGACTAATTTTATTTCAGTAACATGACTTTTATAAAAATTTGTTGACCAGTGTTATGTTTAGAGGTGGTACATAGAGCATGGGATTTAGTTTGAGCCTTGCTGTTTACTGTGTGACCTCGCAGACTTATTCAGCCTCTCAGCACTTTATTTTCCTCAGTAAAAAGATAATCGCACTAATCTCAGAGATTTTCTGTTTTTATTTAATCTTTAAGTGAAATGCCTGGTGCCAGGAGGCATTCTAATGTTTGATTGTTCTTATTAATGGCTGAATAAGTAGGTGGAAGTTGTGTTGGGAGGAATTCATATAAGGAAGTCACAAAATTGGGAAGATTTTCTGGCTTAGTAAAGTACTGAGGATTGGTGGACTCTATTGCATTGAAGGACAGCAATTCTTTCTTTTCTGCCAAATTTTTATCTTACAAACTAGCTAACATCTATTATAATGGCAATATCCCTCCTGTTATATCTTATAGATGAGAAACAGGGACTTAGAGAGGGGTAAGGGCTTGTATAAGGTCAGATAGCTAAGAAGTGGTATGCTGCCTTGAACCAGGGCATTTTCCTGGTGCCTTTTGTCAGCTGTGTCCTCTGATGTGTCCTTTGTTTGTTCCCATTCTGAGTGGAGGAATATTTGATTCTTAAATTTAGAACCCCGGCTTAGTGTGTTCTGTGTCATAAAGCAGGTGGCCACTTGAGCACAGGCAGTATAGAGTAGTAAGAGCAGTGATGGTGTCAGCCCTTCCTGGAAATTTCTAGTTGTACAGTGACACACTTTGGGGTGGATGGTTGATGCAGCTGCTGCCAAACCTGTTAATGGGATTTCAGTTTGGCCATTAATGCAGTTTTGCATATAATTTCTCATGCAGTTTTTCTCTTGAGGCTTCCAACCTTGCTTCCTATCCTGCTCTGGGCTTCTGAAGTGGCTAATGGCATCGCAAGTTTGTTTACTCAGATGCATGGGGGATTTGATGAGGATTTTCTCAGGGGCAAATCTCTTCCCCTCATTGATCCCTAGTTTTCCAGTTTATGCTGCTTGGATCCTATAATGATCCGCAGTTTTTTGTTTTTTTTTTGGTGGGGGGGGGAATATGTGTATGACTAAACGGAATCCACAGCCAGTATCTTAGAAAACTAAAGTCCCAGTCTGTCTAAGTATATGTGGTAGGTTCTGGTGGCACACCGAGCTATAGAATGAATGTGAATATCAGTGTTCCTTGTAGATGTTATCAATTTTATTATTAAAACATAGATATTTAAGCAGTTGAATAAAAAATTTGTAGCACTGATCAAGACTAAACCTAAGATTTAAAAGAAATTTGGATTTGCCAAAAGGCACCTACTTATATCCTCTCTTCTTGTCCCCTGCGTGTACACATTTAATACTTTCTGCTGCTTAGCAATTTATTTGATGTTAGCTTTGAGAAATGCTAGCTCAGGCCAGATGAGCTGGTTGTTTGGGGTCAAAGGGAGCCAAGAAAGAATTTCTTTGTCAGATATGGAACCATTTCTCAAAGTGGAATGGTAGGGGCCCTAGTTACTTGACCCTAGATATTCTTTCCCACTAGAAAATGAAGTCTCGCTTTCCTCTGAAGTGGAAACTTTGACTGGAAGTAAGCAAAGCTTGGCCTCATTTCCAAGTTATAGAAATGAGGCCAAGAGTTTTCTGATCAAATGATTCCCAGCATCGGTCCTCCCGGTGGTGCAGCGGTTAAGCGCTGCGCTGTGGAGCTGTCGGCAGCGGTGATGCGAGTTCGATGCCCGGCCGGGGAGAATCCCACATGGCGCGGCAGACCTCTCCTGCCTCGCCCGCTGCTCCCCTCAGCAGTGTAGTTCTGATCTGCCTGTTCTGCTACCCGCTCTGTCTCTGGTGAACCCTCTCGCCGCCCCACACCTCTGGCCTGTACCCCAGCTTGTATGTATAAATAAAATAAATCTTAAAAAAAATGATTCCCAGCACCCTGTGGACTTTAATTGGAGATTTCCTCATAGCCTGAGTCCTGGTATATTCCTTTTCAATCTCAATTCTGACTTCAGACCATAATTTCCTTCCCCCACACTCTGACTTCCTTACTTTGGGATTTCAGTGGAGGCTGAGAGACATTGCTCATCTCTCCAAGTCCTGAAGCCTATGGTAGTGGAAAATTGATATGCTTATGATAATTCTCAGATTAAAATTCCCTACTGACCCTTAAGTCTTTCTTTTGATATTGCTTTAGCTACTATTTTATCCAACTTCTCCTCTGATCTGAGATATTCCAGATCCTAGAACTATTTAGGCTTCAATGAACTTCCTCTTATCACACCCCTACCCATATCACTAATGTAATGGTGTGGTGCAAAAAGAGAGGCTAAGGAGCTCGCTCCTGAGACCCCTGGGACTGTGTGCAGTCTGTGTCTGTCTCAGTCCCTTTTAGTCGCTGAGCCTCTCCACGTGGGCTGTTGGTACAAACGCCAGTTGCTGCTCTACCAGTTCTGTTCCCAGGCTGCTGCTTCCAAGTCCATTCCCTACAACCTAGTTAGAGCATCCTGGCCCTTCATGGTGGTGCTTCAGCATCTTTAGTGGGTCTCTTTCTCTCCAGGGGCTGAATTGTTTCTTGGAACTTACTTCTGTTTTGCAACCTTTTTGCAACCATGTGGAAAATCATTGGAATTATTAATCTGACTCCATTTTAGATCTCAGATGAGAGAAGAGGTGCGTTAAAGTCTTCTGTCTATACCCTCCTTTCATCATCTGCAAAAAAGCGAATATTACATTTCAGCATGAGCATTTTGTATTCTTCACCTAGAACCTGCTGGCAGGTCCTGCTGCTTTTTGACGTAGACTCAGGGACTCAACTTGCCATCAAATCCTAGTAGTGTTTTAGTCTTATCTCATACCACTCTCCCCCATTTAGCTTTTCAAAACTTGCCCACAGTTACTCAAGTCAGCAAGATGTGGTTGGGAAATGGGATTGTCTTCCTTAACCATTTACAAGTAATCTAATTAGTAGAATGATATAATTTGGGAGAAGAAAGAGGCTATTTGTACCACACTACTTGCGGTAGATGAGGAAGCTGGGTATATGGAGAAGCTGAGACTCAGAAGGGGAAATGTACCCTCAGATCACACAAGTTGGAGACAGATGTGAGACTTGCTCAGGTTTCCTGATTTAAGCTATGGAATGGAAGGATGTCTACCATGCATGTGTCAGTGAGCAGTGAAGGTTGATGACTTAGGAATATGGCTTCTCTTCAAAGTGGTTGTTGAATAAAGCTAGTGAGAAAGCCAAGAACCATATCTAGGTGCAGAGATGGTCAAAGTTCACTATCTACCTGTGACATCTGGACCAAAAGAGACACAAGGCAGTTAGTCACATTGAGAACCCTACAGTTCCTAAGCTCCTATGAACCTTTGGCATGAAGAGATAGCATCCGAGGGCCTCCCTGGTGGTACACTGGGTTAAATCTCAGCACTATGAAGCTATCTGCAGCCACTGCAGCACAAGTTCGATCCCTCGCCAGGGAGCTTCCCACATCGCACAGCAGACCTCTTCTGCCTCGCCTGCTGCTCCCCTCAGCAGTGTACTTCAGTAGATCTGCCTGTTCTGCTCCCGACTCTGTCTCTGGTGAATTCTCTCACCACCCCACACCTCTGGCCTACACCCCAGTTCTTGTATGTATAAATAAATAAATAAATCTAAAAAAAGGAGATAGCATCCTAGAGAAGATAGAATCCAGGTGTTGGAGTCATACACATTAGGATTATAGCATAGACTCTAGGGCTCTAGACAGTGGAGCCATCTCCATAAAATGGGAAGGTACCATGTTCCCTGTCCCCACTTATGTTGGGCGAAGCTGAGCAGTCAGGAAGGCAGGTGGGATAAGGAAGAGTACTCTTGCTTTTGTGCTTACACCTGGTACTGCTGGGAAGGAACCAGCTTATGACAAGCTTTTGGGCCTCATTGGCCCTGCTTCAGGCTGACCCTTTTGGCTGGGTATTTGCCCATGAGGGGATTGGTAATTTTGTGTGATTTATTGGGAAAAATATCCTCTCTTTTCTTTGCTTTTTATGCACGCTAATTCTATTAAAGTTCTTTCACATTAGAAACATTCTTGCTCCCTGTTTCTATATCTAGGCACATTTCTTAGATTCGCTACTCCCCATCCCACCCCATCCCAACTCCACCCCCCAAAAAAGAAAAAAAAATAAAGAAGGCAGCCTAATGCCAGCATTACTTTGTTAGGATGTGGCTCAGCTTCATTGCCTCCATCCCCAGTAGTGGGTATGCTGGGATTGAGCTTCAGGCAGAACCTGCTACTGTTAGGCACTGGAAACATATCTGATCTACTTTTTTCTGGCTGGCCTCCCTTACCCCCCACTACTTAGCCAGGAGGCCCACGACACTTAGGGGCATCTCAGCTACTACACTGAGGTTCTTATCCTGTTTCCACCTTCATTCCTACTCAACCTTTGCAAGTGGTAAGGAGAAACATGATTTTAGCTCTAGTCAGGGCTGGGAAAGAAGCATCTCAGACCCCAGGAACAACACAGCATTGGGGTGTATAAGTCCATGTTCTGTATCCTCAAACATTCTTTTTTGGGGATATTGTAAATGGGACTCCGCCTGAAGGGTGTGAGTATTTATTCCTATTTGCTTAAGATAAAGGAGCAACCCAGCAAAACAAGATATAGTAATCAAGCCAACAACCTCTATCTTAAGCTTTTAATCCATTGGGAATGGGAAGCTGTGTGGTAGAGAGAGAGAGGTGGAAGAAACCACTGGATTTGAATGGGTTTGGAGTCAAATAGACACGACTCTGCTACTCACTGGCTAAACTTTCACTTCTCTGAATCTTGCTCTCACAATCTGTGAAATGGGCCTAATTGTCATGATAAGATTATTGTGAAAATGAAAGGAAATAATGGATATAAAGTTATTATTGTGTGGTAGTACTCATAAGTAATAGATCCATTCCCTACCTCAGCAGAAAGTTGCTAACATCACTTCTTGACTGTTACCCAAGAGTGTTTTCTTGCCAGACCCTGCGTACCTTAAGTCCTTTAAGGTCAGAGACCATGTTGACTTTACTTTTGTGTCCTCTGTGCTTGGCACAGAGTAGGCATTCAAATAGTGTTTGTTCTGTGTTTTCTCCTCTAGGTGGTGAAGACTATTGGCCTGAGAGAAGTCTGGTTCTTTGGTCTGCAATACCAAGACACTAAAGGTTTCTCTACTTGGCTGAAACTCAATAAGAAGGTAACCGCTTACTTCCCTGTTTGGTTTGCATTTCTTTCCTCTACCAGATCTTGCTTAGGGAGGTAATGTGCTAGCTGAGAAATCCAGGGTCCCTAGGGCTGTGTTTTACACTGGGTGATCTGTTAACTGCTGAATCAGATTACTGGCAGAGGTCTCAGCCAAGGCAAAGCTCTTCCTGTGTTTCCACTTTGACTTCTAATGGTGAGAATGGTGAATGGCCCAGTGTTGAGGAAGAAGGAACTCTTCCTTTCCTACTAGACACCCTGACTTGAATTTAGACCACAGCCAGTAGTGGTTCTTCAAGAGAGGGGAGGGATTTGTATTCTTTTTTTCTGATCAAACTCGAGTTTTGAGGAATTTGTTAAAAAAAAAAAAGTGAGGTCCTCCCCGGTGGCGCAGCAGTTAAGCGCTGCGCTGTGGAGCTGTCGGCGATGCGAGTTTGACGCCCAGCCGGGGAGAATCCCACATGGCACGGCAGATCTCTCTTGCCTCGCCTGCTGCTCCCCTCAGCAGTGTATTTCTGATCTGCCCGTTCTGCTACCCGCTCCGTCTCTGGTGAACCCTCTCGCTGCCCCATGCCTCTGGCCTGTACCCCAGCTTGTATGTATAAATAAAAAATAAATCTTTAAAAAAAAAAAGTCAGACTCTGGAATTGGAAAGAATCTTGAAGGTCTCATAATCTTATCCCTTCCCCTGGTTATCATCTGATGCCTGAATCCCATACAGATGCTTCCTCTTTCTTGATTTTCTTTTTTTTTTAAGATTTATTTATACAAGCTGGGGTACAGGCCAGAGGCGTGGGGTGGCGAGAGGGCTCACCAGAGACAGAGTGGGGAGCAGAACAGGCAGACCAGAAATACACTGCTGAGGGGAGCAGCGGGCGAGGCAGGAGAGGTCCGCCGCACCATGTGAGATCCTCCCCGGCTGGGCTTCGAACTCGCATCACGAGCTGCAGACAGCTCCACAGCGCAGCGCTCAACCACTGCGCCACCAGGGAGGCCCTCTTTCTTGATTTTCTATTTCAGTTGAACTCCAAATGGGAGATACGAATCCACTCGTACTCTCCACCCCTAAGGAGCATCTCTGAAGGAACATGGCAGGCCTCTATCTCAGTATTCTCAAACTGGCTGACTTTGTCCTCCGAGGTCACCATACTGTCCTATGATTTGTTTCCCTGATTGTGTCTGAGGGATGGATGCCCCACCTTCAGCTGGCAGTCTTGTTTTCTCAAAGAGTAGAGAGACTTGCTGGACAAATGTAGAACTGTCAGGAGCCAATTTCTAGCTTTAAAAGGCAATCTAGTTTGTGCTCTTGCCTAACCAATTCCCAGGCCTTGTTTGTGCATCCTGTTATTTACTTTGCTAATATTATGAAGTTGGGGGAACCTTAAAATTGTCACTTTCCTAAGCTTACACTAAGAATGAGGAGGTAGCTGGACATAGTGCCAGATGATGGTCGCTTGAGAGTCTATGACCATCAGTGATAGGTCACTTGAGGAAGAAATCCAGAACAGGAAATGATTATATACAAAGGATTAGGTCCCTAGTGAAAGTAATGTCTTTTTTTCTGAATTAACAGGGAAGTTGCCACCTAACTTTTTGGAATTTCCCCAAATCGATGACCTTTCAGTGTCTTTTCCCTACCCTACAATTACTTCCCTACCCCCAAAGCCTGGTTTTTGAAGGTCCATGACTTCTTGCTGTTCCTAGGTGACTGCCCAGGATGTACGTAAGGAAAGTCCCCTGCTCTTCAAGTTTCGGGCCAAGTTCTACCCTGAAGATGTATCTGAGGAATTGATCCAGGACATCACACAGCGCCTGTTCTTCCTGCAAGTGAAGGAGGGGATTCTCAATGATGACATTTACTGCCCACCTGAGACTGCCGTTCTGCTGGCCTCCTATGCTGTCCAGTCCAAGTATGGTGACTTCAATAAGGAGGTGCACAAGTCTGGCTATTTGGCAGGGGACAAGTTACTGCCGCAGAGGTAAGGTGGTGTCCTGGCCATCTGCTTGGCCAAAGGGGACTGCAGACTAAGATTGACCGATCCCCATTACATAGTGAGCATCAGCTCTGTTACTCTCCACTAGGGTCTGCCTGAAGACCATGTTGTACTCATAGACACACATTAGCTTATGGCATCAAACTTTTCCCCTGTTTTCCTGATTACAGAACCTCATTACCATGGAAACTGATGATCATATAGAGAACTGGAGATGGGTTGATTTCCCTCCCCCCAATTCCATTTTCTCTAGCCTTTTCACTGACCTTTAAGTCTCTAGCCTTTAGACCTTTAAGTTAGGTGTTCACAAGGGGGAGAGAGAAATGTACAAGCCAAGGAAATAGGGAACTCAAACAGTTTTTAATATTGATAAGCTGTGTACAAAGATTTCTGCTTTTGTAAACTTCAAAGTTGATTGCTCTCACATATTCATTATTTTTATTTCAGCATCACAGTAACACACAAAATGAATAAGGCAGACATTATCCTTTTTCCTGGCTAAGGAAATAGTCACAGAGAGATGCTTAGTCTGATTTACCCCATCTCCCATGGCTCATTTGAGGCAGAGCCAGACCTGGATGGATCCTTTGTCTCTTTACTAAGGATACCTTGGGTTTTGTCCCACTGTATCCTTTGGCCATTTTTATAGGCTTTTGCATTGAAGAGAGAAGATCCACTTCATTCTGGGACCCTCAGTCCCTCTGGAGCTGTGACATAGGCAAAACTTACTTGCTTGCATTAGGGATAGTGGTTGTACCCTGGGACTCTACCTGAAGTTATTGCTGTTGTGTTTGATACGGCATATTTAAAACAAGCATCATTTATGATCTGGTAGATCTACGAGTTTGAACCTGTTAGTTTCTCTCAAATCCATTTGGGCTTAGTTCTGTATTCTCTAGCTACAAGCTATCATCTCATCCCAGAGCAAGAGTCTCACAAACAGAAACTGTTGTCCCACAAGGACCTAAGAGAGCGTGTGCATACTTCTATGAGACCCATCCACAAGTCAGCAGATTCCTGATACATTATTGCTTTGTTCTGCTTGAGAATCACAGCAAACTATTGGATACAGAGGAAGGTGTTGCCATTGTCTTTCTGGATCACCTATTCTTGTATCACTCCTACCTCTCAGGTAGTTCCCCTCCATCTAATTAATACCTCCTGCTGTAATTTCAGTCAGCTTCTTGTGTGACCTCAGTAGACTGACTCTACATCCTCTTTGCATCAATCCCTTAAAAAGCTAAGTGATCATCCTTCTCCCCAGCATTTGGGCTTTTTGTTTTAAGTTACTTATTATCCATTTTCTTTCCAGGGTCCTGGAGCAGCACAAACTCAACAAGGACCAGTGGGAGGAGCGGATCCAGGTGTGGCATGAGGAACACCGGGGCATGCTCAGGTAAGCCTCTCCTAACAACTGTGATCCCACTGTCCCTATGGGGAGAATGAAAATAGGTTTTGGTGGGAGAAAAGGCAGAGAAGAAGGGAAGCTAGATTATTTTGGAAAGAGAAGTACAGGAATGCAGTTTTATGAGGCAAATTAAGAGATAATACAAATTAGAATCATAGTAGTGCCATATTCCTGTGTATGTGTGAGAGAGAGAGAGTGAGAGAGAAAGATTGATGGTAACTGATAGCCCTAACAATTTTGGCCATAAAGAAATGGAGGAGACCTCAGAATCCCTAGGGAGCATGTGGGCCACCAGGAACTCATCCCATGAAAGAAATGGGGAAAGAATAAAGAAAGAAATGGACTAATCATTTGTGGGTTATCTAGTTGAGGAATAAATCTCATTTTCCTATCATCACCGCTTTTGGACTCTGTATATGCCTGTATAAGTTACTGTCAGAATGAACAGGAGGAAGAAAGTTGCTTCTGTGGTAGCTAACTTGACCAAGGCTTGCCAAGGGGCAGCCTACCCTTATACCCCTTGGGAGCCTCAGACCTTAGACTCCTATTAGCAGGTTTTGCTTGGCAAAAATGATATTGTGCTATGTTTGCCATCTGCTCACCTTCCATCTCCTTTCCCACTCCTAATTTTCTAGCTCACTGAGTCTGATTCACAGATTCTGCTCTGTAACCCCTCTCCTCTGTTGTTTAGGGAGGATGCTGTCCTAGAGTATCTGAAGATTGCCCAGGACCTGGAAATGTATGGTGTAAACTACTTTAGCATCAAAAACAAGAAAGGCTCAGAGCTGTGGCTGGGAGTGGATGCCCTGGGTCTCAACATCTATGAACAGAATGACAGGTATAACTCAGAGCTCTGTTAGCTTATGTGGGACACTTTGACATCTGGGACTCTTCCTTTATCAAAGGGTAGGACTCCTGGGCCCGACCCAAGTAGGTCTTGTCTACTTAGTTTAGTACAGCCCAGGAAATTGCAAAACTTCCCTTAGACCCCTGACTCTTGCATTGACTAAACTTGTACTATCCATCTTGTAGCCACTGGCCATAAATGGATAGCAAGCACTTAAAATGTGCCTACTCTGAATTGAGATGTGCTGTAAATGTAAACTACACGCCAGATTTTGAAGACTTAGTACGAAGAACAACGTAAAATGTCTCAGTATTTTCCAGTATATTGATTTACATGTTCAAATGGTAGTATTTTAGATATACTGGGTTAAATAAACTATTATTATACTTAATTTCCCCTATTAATTTTTAGCTATTTTCATATGGCTTCTAGAAAATTGGAAATTATATAATATGGCTGTCATTATATTTCTATTGGACAGCACTGACTTAGAACCTACTTTGTCAGGATTTGTAAGTAGTCCCATTCCCTTATGATGAATGAGGTACTTACCTTTTGACCTATACTTCCTCTTACTACCGCCTTATCTCACAAAATTTTATTGCTTGGTTTGCTTTGATGACCATGAGGCTCATTAATGTTCTGTCTAACTTCTGGATCTTAGAGCTCATTATTGTCTTCTCTCCAACTTTTTAAATCTTGGGTGGAAGAGTTCCTGTAAGGTAGGGCTGGACACTACTTACAATAGCCAAAAATGGGAAGCAACCTAAATGCCCATTGACTGATGATTGGATAAAGAGAATGCGGGATGTTTATACAGTGGGATACTATTCAGCCATAAAAGACATACTCTTGCCATTTACAATAACATAGATAAATCTAGAGAGAATTATGCTTAGTGAAATAAGCATTTGGATTTTTAGTGGTAAACTTAATGTAGTACATACACATTTATTCTCAATCATGAGCAATTGGAATTTATATAATGTTATAGTGCAATAAAAATAATGAATAGGGATTGAGATTCCTTTTAGTTGCACCAATAGCACCCTCTATCTGTTTCCTCCCCTCTCCTTCCTCTCTGGTAATCACCATTCAGTTATCAGAGACTAAGGGTTTGCTTTTGGTTTTGTTCTGTTTTTTTTTTATGCTTTTTTTCTTTGTATTCCACAAATTAATGAAATCATGGTATTTGTCTTTCCTCTTCTGCCTTATTTATTTCATTTAGCATAATCCCTCCAAGGTCTTTCCATGTTGTTGCAAATGGGGCATCTTGTTTTATGGCCGAGTAGTGTTGTGTTGTTTACATATACCACATCTTCTGAATCCATTCATCTATCATGGGGAATTTAAGTTGTTTCCCTATCTTCACTGTTGTGAATGGTGCTGTAATGAACATAACAACTGGGCATTCTTGTGAGAGAGTGTTACAAGGTACATGCTTCAACCAAAAAAACGCTAAAACAAACCTCAGAGATTGGGACAATGAGCAATGTGTTGGCTGTGATATTAGGAGGTCCTTTGTGCACCCTCAATGCTGGCAACTGACCTGGTGGCCTGTAATCACACTGGGTGAGTTGGCAGTCAATCTGCCTCCTTAAGGGAGAAGTTGGTGATGGGAAGGGGAGAGCAGCAATCCTCTATTTTCTTTCTTCTTGTCTTACCCTTGTCCTGATATTCTTTGTCTCCATTTCTATAGACTGACACCCAAGATAGGCTTTCCCTGGAGTGAAATCAGGAACATCTCTTTCAACGACAAGAAATTCGTAATCAAGCCCATTGACAAAAAAGCCCCGGTAAGTGACTCCTCTCTCTAGCCAAGACAGGTGCATGTGAAGGCCTGGATAATGCTAGGAGCAATCATGTCATTGTATTTTCTCCCCCTTTTATGGCATTTTTGCTTTCTCTCTCTCTCTCTCTCTCTCTCTCTCTCTCTCTCTCTCTCTCTCTCTCTCTCTCTCTCTCTCTCTCTCTCTCTGTGTGTGTGTGTGTGTGTGTGTGTTAATTGCTGATGTGCTCAAATTTCATCAGAAAAAAGTAACAAAGCCAGCTGAGATCAAGGGCATATTTTAAAAATAACAACTGGGACAATTGATGTTCAAGAGATTTAGGTATTCATGTATGTATTTACAACCTGCCTTCTTACTTCAAAAAGGATTCAAAGGGCTGGGTTTAGGATTTGCTTTTAAGATATTACAGAACAGACCACCCATACTGCACTTACCTGAGTATTTTTCAGTGATTATTTAGCCTCTGAGACCCAGTGGGATCTCTAATTAGAAGATAAAGCCATTTCTGATATTTTCAACTGAACAGAAGATATTTTAGGATGATTTTCATAAGTAAAGGTTGACATAAATTGTGGTTTGGTGGAAAAAACACTAGTTTCAGAATTAAGAATTCTGGATTCTAGTCTTGGTTCTACCACTAACCTGCCATATGATCTTGGGCATGTCACTTCACCACTCTGATAATTAGTCTTCATATCTGCAGCATGAGACAATAGGGTTAAATAATATTTCCAGTGCTTTTGAACTTAGTTTTTCAGAAGGCAGAAGCTCACCTCCATCTGTCCTTCTAAATTCTTTTTGGTTGCTGGTTTCCCACCAGGACTTTGTCTTCTATGCTCCCCGGCTGCGGATTAACAAACGGATCTTGGCCCTGTGCATGGGGAACCATGAGCTATACATGCGTCGTCGCAAGCCTGACACAATTGAAGTGCAGCAGATGAAGGCACAGGCCCGGGAGGAGAAGCACCAGAAGCAGATGGAGCGGTAGGTGCTGCAGAGCTGGAGTTGGGGCGAGGGCTGGGGCAGGGAAACTTCTCATAAATATCACCCCTGCTAAAGCAAGACATGAAACCATCCTGGCATTGGGAGGGCTAGAACAAGAACTGTATAGGGATAATATCCCCTCCATTAAATCTTAGGCCTCTCCATCCCCAGGAAGCAGGCATCAAAAGCCTAAAATTTCAAAGGCTCATAGGAGAGAGGGGCATTTCATAGTTTCCCATTGTCTGTGACTCTCATGCCATTGTTTTCTAGGCCAAATCTGGGCTGTTTTCACTAGGCTATCTTACCAGGATAGTGGCAGAAGCAGAAGGTCCCAAGCACATTTCAACCTGAACTTTTTTGTTGTTGCTTTTGAGTGGAATTGGGCTGAACCACCAGAGTTTTCCCTATGAAGGAACTTCAGGAGGCTTCTGATCTGGAAATCCTATGCATTTGAGTAGCTTCCTGCTACTCAGTGTAGCAAGGCTCAGCAGCATCAGCATCAATTCCCAGTATCACTTGAGTTTTTTTTAGAAAGGCAGAATATGATACCCATGGATTATTTTGATCCAGAATCTGTATCTTAAGATTCTATGTGATCATTTTTCCAAAGAAGATATGCAGATAGCCAGGAGACACATGAAAACACCCATAGTCACAGGGAAATATAAATCAAAACCACAGCAAGGTACTGCCTCATACTCACTAATACAGATATAATAAAAACAGAAAATAATAGCTGGCAAGAATGTGGAGAAATTGGGACTCATGTACATAGCCAAGGGGAATGGAAAATGGTTCATAGAAACTTGGTTCAAATTCAGAAAAATCATTGCGACTGGGAGCAGTTTAAAGAGCTAGATGTGGAAACGAACCTGTTCTCAAGGACCTCAAAGTCTTGTTGGTGAAAGAAGAATATATATATGTATGTATATATATGTATGTATGTACACACACACACACACACACACACACACATACACATTCAAGGCACAAATAAAATAAACGTTGAAGGTACAAATGGTATGCCAATCATTCACTCAATATTTATTGAGCGGTGAAAAAAAATACGAGAGAGAGAAAAAAAGTCAATTAATTATACGGTATGTGAGACTGGTTAAATGTTTTGGGGGAAAATAAGGAGTGTTAGGAAGAAGGATAAGTCAAGTATTCTGATGGCTTAAAGAGAGAAAAGAAAGCTTCCTGAAAGAGATTCCAGGGTACAAAATAAATAAATAAATACTTTAGATTTGCAACAAATTATGGGAAAAAGGTACCTCAGAGGGCAGGTAGAGTTAGACCTGAACACTGATGCTGTAGCCATAGAAATCATCTAACTTTAAGCATATTATCCCACCACAGAGCCAACGCTTATTTTGCTTTGGACAGGGCAGGATTTCTTAGGCCATTAAACAGATGGGGTACTAAGAACAAGAGCAAAGAAGTAACATGACTAATATCACCCACTGATTAGTTGCAAAGCTGGTAGTCCAGGTTGGATCTCCTGATTCTAGCACAAACTAATAGTGCCCTGAGCATACTGGCCCATGTAGGGCTATGATATAAGAACAAGGATATGAGGAGATAAGGGAGCACATTCCCAACTCACAAGGACTGAGTGTGTTGGATAAGTTGGAGTGAAGGTTCCAGAGCCAAAGAGACTTGAGAATTCCAAGATTTCCATGTGTTTTGCTATCTTTTTAAAAAAAGATTTATTTATTTATGCATACAAGCTGGGGTACAAGCCAGAGGTGTGGGGCGGCGAGAGGGTTCACCAGACACAGAGTGGGCAGAACAGGCAGATCAACAGAAATACACTGCTGAGGGTAGCAGCGGGTGAGGAAGGAGAGGTCTGCCGTGCCATGTGGGAATCTCCCTGGCTGGGCATCGAACTGGCATTGCCGCTGCTGCCAACAGCGCCACAGTGCAGCACTTAACTGCTGCGCCACCAGAGAGGCCCTGGTTTTGCTATCCTGTTCCATCTCTTCTTGCTCTTTCCCTAGTGCTTTGCTGGAAAATGAGAAGAAGAAGCGTGAGTTGGCAGAAAAGGAGAAGGAGAAGATTGAACGGGAGAAGGAGGAACTGATGGAGAGGCTGAAGCAGATTGAGGAACAGACTAAGAAGGCTCAACAAGGTAAGGTTCAGAGTTACCTTGGAGATGGGGTTTCTTCAGAGCCTGACTCAGTGACCTGGAGACCCTTCTGCCTGAGTTGCAGACTCAGGCCATGTAATCCATGTGTGGTACAGAATACCACACTTTGGAAAAAGCAAGAAAAATGCCCAGCTGTGCATTTCTGTCAGCTGTGCCCTGGGGTAAAACATTCTCAGTAAGGAAGCTGGGTGTCTGTTCATCTCTGCACTTTTCACCACTCCTTCTCCTCCTCTTCCCAGAATTGGAAGAACAGACCCGCAGGGCTCTGGAACTTGAACAAGAAAGGAAGCGTGCCCAGAGTGAAGCTGAAAAACTGGCCAAGGAGCGTCAAGAAGCTGAAGAGGCCAAAGAGGCCCTATTGCAGGCCTCTCGGGACCAGAAGAAGACCCAGGAGCAGCTGGTATAACTACAAAACAGGCTGGGATTGTAGGATCTGAGTTTTTTGCAGTGCTGACTCTTTCTATAGGCCTCCACTAGATAGCTCATTCAGAAACAAGCTGAGAACCCACTGGTATGGATGAGAAATCTCTGAAGTCTTCCTTAGCCCTTACTTTTGTCCTTGGGGATCTATCAAACACACTAAGACCTTGTGAGGAAAGGGAGAAAAGAAGTAAAAGGATCCATGCTTGATTGACTACCTATTGTGTGTTATACATTAACATACTAACTTTTCCCTGTTCCTTATTTTCTTATCTCCTCTTCCAAAGAACCCTATGAGATTAACCTGTATGGAATAATATATATGCCTAGATAAGTTAGGGCCCAGAGAATTTATGGCTTGATAAATTTACTCAGTTGTGCTAAGGATGAGAACCCATTTCTTCCTCTCTTTGAAGGATTTGCTTGCTAAAATAATATACAAAAACTATGTATCTGTGCCTTTTCCAGGGGAGGAGGAGGTTAGCATCCATACTTTTATCACCATTTTCAAAGGTTCTGTGACTCAGAAGTTAAGACCCAAATTTTTTGACATAGGGTCTTCCCCTATACTGGAATGGGAGTACAGAGAGACCTAATTCTCAAGGGAAAGCTTCCTGTGGGAAATTTGGCCAATGTGTGAGGGTATATATAAACTGTTTTCCTTTGTTCAGATAGCATTATGACACTTGCGCATCTTTTCTATATTGTCCTGGGAATTCTTAGTGTGGCCTTAAACATTCTAGGATAGCAGGGAAAGGTTTGCCACTTAGGCAGTGACACAGCATTCTCAAAAGCTTTACCAAGGTCCTAATTCTACAGTGGGCAAGAGGGAGGAAAAGGGAGGTAAGAAGACAGAGAAAGTAGCAGGAGGCTAGGAGAAGGAGAGAGGAGGAAGAAAGAGAGTTCATGTTGTTTGTCTTTAAGAAGTATGCAGTTGAGGTGGAGAGCTCTGACTTGAAATGGTTTGGAATTAATAGGGTGCTATAAAACTTAGAGTAGGAGTGCTCCTCTGGGCATCCTGGAGGAGGTGTTGTAAAAAGAGCCTGCAGGACAGCAAGCAAGTGGAGTGACAGGTTCTGTACTGGTTCCTCAGAGGAACTTGCACTGAGGACATGTGGGCCTTGAGAACTGCTGAAGTCTCATCTCTTACAAGCTTTCAATTTATCTATAGGCCTTGGAAATGGCAGAGCTGACAGCACGGATCTCCCAGCTGGAGATGGCCCGACAGAAGAAGGAAAGTGAGGCTGTGGAATGGCAGCAGAAGGTAAGACACAGTGCCCAGGGCAAACCTTATGAGAAGGGGTACTACATGCATAGATTCTAATTCCTTTGATTCCATAGGTTTTGGCTTTCTCTTCCTTTCATCCTTCCATAACAGTGGGCATCATGGGAGAGGGTGTGTAAGGCTTTCTCTAATACTTCCCAGAATTTTCCAGTACCCCAGGGAAATGGGTACACGTGTTCCTATTAGAAAGCTGAGGAAACTTAGAATCAGGCGGAAATGATTTAGCCTACATGGTGCCTGCCTCCTGCTGGGGTTTTCTAGGCACATGTAGGATATCACATATTAGCCTGGTCTGTTCTCCCTTTGTTACTGGATAGGCTCAGATGGTACAAGAGGACTTGGAGAAGACTCGTGCAGAACTGAAGACTGCAATGAGTACACCACATGTGGCAGAGCCTGCTGAGAATGAGCAGGACGAACAGGATGAGAATGGGGCAGAGGCCAGTGCTGACCTGCGGGCTGATGCCATGGCCAAGGATCGCAGTGAGGAGGAGCGTACAACTGAAGCAGAGAAGAATGAACGTGTGCAGAAACACCTCAAGGTATCCAGACCGGGCCAAAGGTTTAGGAGACCATGTGCATTGACTTAGTAGCTTGTGGCCTTCCCTGGATCATCATGAGGGGGATAGTTAGAGGAGTGTGTCTCAATGCAATGTGGGAACCTGAGCCTTTCTCAAGTGAGTACTTTCAGGGCAGGTGCTCCTCTTTTATTAATCAGACCCTGGGCCATCTCATCTTTTTTTTCAGGGGAGGGGTCCTATTTTCTACCCATTCTCCATTCACCCCTTAAAGAAAAATCTTTTCAGACATAATTCCTACTTGAATCTTTGTTTGGTACATCATTCTACTTTTAGAAAATACCTAACATCAATGGGTTCCCTAAATTTGTAGCTTTTGATTTATCTTTGCCCCAATACAGTCCTAACAGAGCTGGAAATGGCTCATAGAAAAATGTCTGTGTCTCTGTGTGTATGTCTATGTGTGTCGTAGAACTAGGTGGTGGTGGTGGTGCTGGTGCTGGTGGCAAGAAAGGAGTGGGTCGGGGAGAGAGAGTAAGCTCTGTTAAATAAGGGGAGGTAAAATGAAAAGAAGCCATTAACTCCTTGTCCCTTTGCACCCCTCACAGGCCCTTAGTTCAGAGCTGGCCAATGCCCGTGATGAGTCCAAGAAGACTGCCAATGACATGATTCATGCTGAGAACATGCGACTGGGCCGGGACAAATATAAGACCCTGCGCCAGATTCGGCAGGGCAACACCAAGCAGCGCATTGATGAGTTTGAGTCCATGTAATGGAAACCCAGCCTTTAGGGACCCCTCCTCCCACCTTCTTTGCCTCCTCCCACCACTCCTATACTCTCGCCTAACTCACACTATGCTGGAGCCACTAACTAGAGCAGCCCTGCTGTCATGCCAAGCATTCAGTGCAGTCATGGGACCAAGTCTTGCCCCTTAGTCCTTACTCACTTCCCTGAGCAGAGAAGTGGCCCACTGTGGTGTCAATGGGACCCTCTTTTCACTCTCTGTCCTGTTCAATCTAGTTTGCTAGAAGACACCACTTCCACAACTTAGAGGAACTTCCCCTTTAAATCGGGAAGTACCCCCACATTTATTGTTCTATGGGAGCCAAGTATGGAGTATGTCAACCCTCACTGCTACTCTGCCACACTGCCTTCCTCTTTGGAGTCCTTTGGTTTGCAGAGTTGGATCATCACAGGATTTAAGGAAGGAAACAGGGTCCTGGCTGTATGCTGTAGGATATCCAGCTGACCTGGGATTAGGCCTCCTGATGTCCATCCTTTCTAGAGTTATTTAGTCTTTGAAATGATTGGAGGCTAAAAAGATGTCCTGTCCTTCTTTCTACCTCCCAGATTGGGCCTGTTAACAAACTCAATCCCAATAAGCCTTATCTCTGAGTTCAGGGACTCAGTTTCTCCCCAGGGTGAGGTGGTGGAGACAGTGCCTTCAAAGGCTTAACCAACATCCTAGAAGGCTTTGGGGCCTTCTGTTCAAGCAAAGTTGTGTTGAAGATCTTGCCCTAATGCCTTATGAGAACCTAGTCCTGTTTCAAGTGAGCTCTATGGGCAAAGGTATCCCTTACTTATTCTGGGGTTCTCCTACCTTTTGTGATCTGTCCCTTCCCATTTTAGTCCCCAAATTCTGTATGTAACTAGAACATTAGGGATGGTTACCCCAAAACCGAACCAGACCCACCCAGGACTTTTGTCAAAGGGAGGAAATCTTCATATCTGATTACAGTATTTTCCCTGCCAGAGGTCCCAGTCCACTCTCCCATTGTGTCACAGATCCTGTTTCAAGACCATCCTTGATATGGTCTTGATATGGTGAGCCCTGGAGATTGATGCCAGTTTTTTCAACTGGGGAGTGGGTAGAAGTTGAGCATGGTGAGAGAAGCCCATGGTCTTTTTCCCAGTTTACAGCTCCCTCGGGTGCCTAATAACCCCTTCATGTCACCCCTCTCCAAAGTGGTGTCTGGACCCTGCCTCTCTTTGACAAACCTCTAACCCAGGTCTTGCCACCAACTGTGCTATTCCTTAGAACTGTAAACCAGAGAGCTGTTGGGGACCCTGGCCTAGTCCCTTCCACACACCCTTACCCCTTGTTCTCAACCCAGGAGCTGTCTCCTTTCTATCTCGTGTGTGCTCTTTTTCTTTCTGTCAGTATTATATATTCTAGTGGCATCTAACTCAATATTGATTTTTGCATTTCTTGCTAATGCACCTTTAGAAGATAGTAGTCTTGGGGCAGGATCATTTTGGCCTCATTCCCTACCACTCCCACACCTGGTAAGCATATACTGTATTATAAAATGATATTTTGCCAGAAACATTAATATAAGAAGCTTTCAGTATTTGTGATGTCACTTGTTACTATAGGTCATAACAGTCCATCCTTAAAGTACTTGGTTTTTGGTCTTTTTTTCTTTTTTCCTTCTCCTTAAGAGTTCAGTCCCCTGAGGGCCATACTGTCCCTCCATGTAGTTCCACCAGTCCAGAACCCACTGAGTTTGATCCCTCCTGTCTTCCCACCCTGCCTGACCTTGGGGAAATCTTGTGTGCATTCCTGTGAATTATATTGACACTCTTGGTAACATGCCCTCTATTGGCTAAATTCAAACCTGGAATTGTGGGGCTATCGTATTGCTTTAAAGGCAGTAATCCAAACCCAGGGAGGCTGGGGAGAAAGGTTAGATTTTGTATTCAGGTTTTTTTTTTTTTTTTTTTTTTTTTTTTTTTTTTTTTTTTTTTTTTTTTTTTTTTTTTTGCGTGTGTGTGTGTGTGTTGTGTGCGTATTTTTTTCTGGTTTTTAAAAGTTGTTTTTGGAGGGGTTTATGCTCAACTCATGTTCTATTTCATTGCCAATAAAATTTAGGAAGACTTCACTATGACTTGAATTTTCTTTGTGACATTTTTCTTTTCTTTTTTTTTTGGGTGGTTGTAAAATGCTTCACTATAATTTCTACTCTATAAAGCACCTTCCCATCTCAGATTTCATTTCCTCCTTACTTCAGTCCTGTGGGGGAATGGATAGGACTATCCTCATTTTTAAGAAGAGGGAGTTTACTTGAAAAAGGTAGAATAACTATCCAAGGGCCTATAGTTACAGATCTTTCTATAGTTGCAGACCTTTTCCAGTCATAAGTGGGCCCTTGCATGCACTGACCCATGTGATGCCCCTAGCCTCACTTGGCATTGGTGCTTTGAAGCTGC
Source organism: Scalopus aquaticus (assembly GCA_004024925.1). NCBI lineage: Eukaryota > Metazoa > Chordata > Mammalia > Eulipotyphla > Talpidae > Scalopus > Scalopus aquaticus. Next base: position 68,633 of record PVIJ01008139.1, read on the forward strand.
TTTGTGGTTTGTATTTCTGGAGTGGCCAGGTGCTGTCCTGCCTCCTCGTCAAGAAGACCTCTACAGATTTGTCTCACTTCTTACCTCACTCATTGCAGGGCCAGTGAAGGTCAGAAAAAATCACCTGGAGCACTGTTGTAAAACGAGGGGAACAATATGAGTTGAGGATGGAGGATATATGTATATACAAAAGCTATTGGGGGGTACTATATGGTTGATAAAATGTCAATTTTGTAGTCTAGATATAGTTATCCTCATTTTATAGATGTGAAAACAGACCCAGGGAAGCCTTCTAGGCTGTTTGAGACCTGGCATACTCTCACCAGCAACCTTCTTGGTAAGTCAATACTTGCAAGGAAAGGTTAAGTTATATATTCTGTGAATTTTAAACCCTTGCAACAATGCCTCGAGGTAGTGGATCCCAAATTGTCTGCACATTGGAATCTTAAAGATCCCAAAGCCTAGGCTACATCCTCAGATCAAATTACAATCTCAAGTAGTGGGACACAGTCATTGGTATGTTTGATGATTCCAATGTGCAGACATATTTGGGAACCACTGCTCTGAAGTCATACTGTTTTATCCCATTTTACAGATGGAGAAACTGAGGCCCAGCAAATGACTTAATTTGTCTAAGGTAACAGAGCTTAGAAGTAGCATGCCAGACCATGAATATAGGCACTGCAGTTCATGAGCCTGTGCTCTTAACCCCTACACTATTCCATTCTTACCAAGGACCTCCAGGAAGGCAGACATGTACTGAGAAGACTTAGTTGCATAGCTTCAATTCTAAAGTAGAAAATAAAATTCTGGGACACTAGAACATCAGTATAGGAGGAATGGGTCTTAGGAATTTCTGCTAAGGATATTCTCAAGTGTTTTTACCTTGGAGAATAAAGGAGCTCTAGGTCCCCTCCAACCTCAACCAGAGGGAATGTGTTTTTGTATATTTTGTATGTTGAACTGTGTATGTGTATGTGTAAATAGATTACTTTTTTTAAAAGGTGAAGACAGGAAAGTGGATGTTATAGACAGGATAATGACCTGCTAAGATGTCCATGTTTTAATACACGGAATCTGTGAATATATTATCTTACATGGCAAAAAGTACTTAGAGGTATATTTAAATTAATGATTTTAAGATAAGGAGATGGATTATCCAGGTGGTCCCAATCTAATCACAAGGGTCTTTAAAAGATAGAAGTAGGTCAGACTCAGAAAGAGTTGAAGGTATTATACTGTTGGTTTTGAAGATGGAGGAAGAGGCCACAAGTCCATGAATGCAGATGACCGCTACAAGAGTGGGAAAACAGACTCTCCCCTAATGCCCCCAGAAGGAACATGGCCCTGCGGACACCTTGGTTTCAGCCCAGTGAATCCCATTTTGAACTTTTACCTGAACTCCAGAATTTTATGTAAAGTAACAAATTCATGTTGCTTTAAGCCATTATAACACTGTGACCCACTTCTCAAAATTTCCCATTCTTGAAATGACAATATTACAGAAATGTAGAACAAAGTAGGTTGCCTGCAGTTGAGGATAAAGAGTAGGGGAGCCATATGAGAAGTAGGTATGGTTTTATTAGATCAACATGAGAGAGACTTGTGATGCTGTTCTCCCTTGACTAAATCAAAGTCAGTATCATAATTTTGATATTATAGTTTGTAAGACATTAGGGGAAACAGTAAAGGGTACATGGGATCTCCGTATTATTTCTTAAAACAGCGTGTGAATCTACAATGATCTCAATAAAAAGATCAAATTTTTGAAAAGGGGATGGTGATGCTCCTGGGTATATATCCAAGAGCAATGAATGCTTTTGTCCATCCAAAGACATAGCAGTACTATTTGCAATCCGTAAACAACCCCAAAACCCATCAACTAGGAATAGACAAAATTGTGGTACATTCATACAGTTATATATTGCTCAGCAATAGAAATTAACTACTGATGCATACAACAATATGGATTAATCTCAGTCACTGCGTTGTACTAAAAGGGGAAGACAAAAGATAATGACTCCATTTATATGTAGACAAAGAGCAGGCATAGCTGACGGGCTGGTTAGAAGGAATTGACTGGAAAGGGGCACAAAGAAAAGTTTTGGGCACATGGAAATATGGTTGGCTTGGGTGGTGACTATAGGGTAATAAATGTAAAAATTCATCAAGTTGTATGTATGTATATACCAACTCAACAAAAATTAAAAATTTGCAAAAGTTTGAAAATACCTAGAATAATGATTCTCAAATTAGAGTGTGTATCAGAGTTACTTTGTGGGTTTCTTAAAACAACTGGGGTCCACCTCCTGAGACTGATTCAGTAGGTCTGAAGTAGAGTCTGAGAATTTGTATTTCTAATAAGTCACCACAGGGTACTGATGTTCCATTCCAGGGACTACGCTTGCAGAACCACTGCTGTAGAATCTAGAGTAGATGGATACCTTCCTGATACAAATGGAGTTCTAGAGAAAGAGGGAAATTGTCTAAGGTCACACAAACAGTTGGGTAAATTTAAGCCTATAACTTGATTCTCTATACTTTTCCATAGGCCTTCAAGTCCTGGATCAGGCCTTCTCTGCCATCCAAGAAAATTCCATAGCCTGCTTTCCTATATACTTAATTATAATGTATGAGTAGACCGGGACCAGAGAAATTCCTGATTTCAATCCTTTCCAATTTATAGAGTAGGAAACTGAGGCCCGAGAAGGCAGGACTTGGCTTTGAACTACCTTCTGCCTCTGCCCCAGACCTGTATATAGTCTGTTTTAGTATACTCTTATTGTCTCCGCTGCCTTGCATTCAATCCTCTTCCTAGAGAAAGTCCCCACCACTACACACACACTATATGTATCTGTGCACAGGTCATAATTCTTGAAATCTTTAGTCAATACTGTAAGGAAATAGGCCATTCTACTCCTAGTCCCTTTGTAGACCTGAAATGGAAGGTCCAAGCCTGTTTTCTCTCTAAGAAGATTTATTCCCATCCTTAGCGTAGGGCACGTTCATGGCTCTTCACAACTTTATCTTCCACTATTCATCATCATCTGTGTCCTGGAACTTTCCATCCTAAGCACATCACAGACTTGCTCATGCCTACATACCTTTGTAATAATAATTATAATTAACATTACCCAAGAACTCTATGCCCTACACTGTCAGTGTGCTTTACAGTTATCTTCACAAAATCTTGAGACAAGGACAAAGGAAAAAAAATCACAGCAAGGAACAGAGAGGGTAAGTAACTTGTCCAAAGTAACACAGCTTAGAATCAGAGAGGCAACAGTTGAATGTTTCTTGCAGCCTCAAACTAATGTCTAATAAGAAAATACACTCTCTGTATTACCACTCCAACCTTCTCATCCTCTTATATCCCCCTGTTACTTGGTGGCATTACTAGCTACTCATTCTCCCCAAATAACCTGAATTATTTTTCCTTGACAGTTCCTTCTTCCACACTCTGCCCCTGTTCTCAATCCTCTTTTCCATTCTGCTCTCTAAATAGCTTTATATTTTGCTAATTATTATTATTATTAATAATATTATTATTATTGTTATTGTTGTTTTACAATAAATACAAATAGCTATGCTCTCAGAAAAAGAGAAAAATTTAAAAATTACAGACATTTACATAACAGCATTTCAAAGTAAGATTTACTGAAAAAGATTTACTGAAATATATGATCACAGCTTAAACATTTAGTCATCAATCTTTTTTCAGTTGCTTTTAAACATTCTAGAAACTTTCAGTAATGTAAAATACATTTAACTTTGCCAATAATTTTAGATAATACTGGATTATTCCCATAAGGACTACTATGCTTTCAAACATTAAAAAAAGATTAATTCAATAGAACATTAAACTGAACTATGTAGAGGGATGCACTACTCCTGACTCAACATGAGTGGGGGGCGCCATGCCCAGTACATATTTCACCAAAGCCCCCTAAGTGACATCCAAGAGGCCTGCTGGGCTCCAGTAAGGCAGCCCCTAATCCAGTGTAGGTTTGGAGAAGCCATGACCAGTGGAAGCCCCCCCCCAACAGTAGTGGGGTTTTGAAAGCAAAGATAATAAATTAAAAAGGGCAAGAAGGAAAACTATAACAAATGGCAACGTGTGTCCGTAAGGGAATAATATACTATAGAAGGAGAACAAATCTCTAAAATCCAATAACAAAGATGGGGATGATATGTTCTTCCTATCAGAAAGAGAATTCAAAATTTCCTTGATAAAGAAATTCAAATAAATTTATAAAAATTCAGAAAAACAAATGTACTGAGAAAAATCAAAGAAATATTGAAATTGAAGGTTTACATAATAAAACTATTGAGATACAAGGGGATAAAAAGGAATTAAGGAGATAAAAAATCAGGGGAAAGCTATGTAAGTAGGATAGACCAAATGGGAGAATTCACCAGTAAACTTGAAGATACAAATGAACAAAGAATATGGGTAGAAAAAGAGAGAAATTATGTTAAAAAATAAACACACTTGGGACTCCCTGGTGGCACAATGTGTTAAGTCGCAGCACTATGAAGCTATCCAGAGCCACTGCAGCATGAGTTTGATCCCTTGACAGGGAGCTGACCCACATGGCACAGCAGACCTCTCTTGACTTGCCCGCTGCTCCCTTCAGCAGTGTATTTCAGTCAATCTGCCTGTTCTGCTCCCCACTCTGTTTCTGGTGAATCCTCTCACCCCCCACCCCCCACATCTCTAGCCTACACCCCAGCTTGTATGAATAAATAAATCTTTTTCTTTTAAAAAAGAAAAAAAAAACACAAAGAAACTCTTTTGAGAATTATCTGACTCCATGAGAAAAAGCAATATAAAAATAATAGTTATACAAAACTGGAAAGAAAGAGAAAAGGTGAAAGAAAACATATTTAAGGAAATGATAGAAGAAAGCTTCCTAAACCTGGAGAAGGGACTAAATATACAAATGCAGGAATTTGATATAACACCAGAGTACCTAAACAAAATAAGACCTACACCAAGTCATATACCAGTGAAATTTCCAAGTGTTCAAGACAAATATTAAGCTGGCAAGGAGGAAGACACACAATGTATAAAAGTTCCCCAATCAAGCTAACATCAGAAGTCTTTCAGGAAATGCTATGTGCAAGTTGAGAATAGAATGGTGTGATAGAAATACTTAAAGATAAAAACTGTCAGCCAAGAATACTCTGTCCTATAAGGTTCCCATTCAGATGTGAGGGAGAAATAAAGACCTTCTCAGATAAACAGAAGTAGAAGAACAGAAATTTGAAATCACTCGACTCCCATCCAAGAAAGATTTAAAAGAGCTCTTGTATCTAAACCAAAGCGAGGAACATACACAAGGAACTGAAAAAGTAAATAGTTGAACCACAAAAATTAAGGATAAAATGGCAACAGCCAGCAGACTTTCACATATCAATAATCACTAAATATGAATGGACTGAACACACCAATTAAAGGACACTGATTATTTGTTTGGATTAGGAAATAGAATCCAACTTTCTGCTGTCTCCAAGAAATGCACCTGAGCTCCAAAGATAAACATAGATTTAGAAAAAAGAGGTGGTTAACAATAGTACAAGCAAATGGGACCCAAAGGCAGGCAAGACAGCCATATATATATTAGACAAAGTAGATTTGCAATTAAAAGAGGTAACAGGAGACATAGATAGACACTATATAATGATTAAGGGAACAATACATCAGGAAGTCAAAACACTCATCGATGTATACTCACCAAATGAAGGAAAACCAATTGCTATCAACTCTGAAAACAGACACTGGAAATAACACAATTGTGGTAGGCAACTACAACACACCACTCTCACCAAAGGACAGATCAACTAGGCAGGCAATAGAGAAATAATAGCCTTAAACAAAAATTTAGACTACTTGGACTAAATAGATATGTATAGGGAAATGCACCCCCCCAAAAAAAAAGCTGAGTGTACATGGGACATTTTCCAATATTGACCACATATTGGGTCATAAAAAAATATCAACAAATTCATGAAGGTTGAAATCTTACAAAACGTCATCTCTGACTATAAAGGTGTCCAACTAGGGAAAAAACTACAAAAGAAAAGCAGAGAAAATCTCCAATATGTGGTGACAAAAAAACAAACAGTCAAACAACAACAACAACAAAACACTACTGAACGACCACTGTGTTAATGAGGAAATCAAAGAAAAAAACAAAAATACCTTGAGAGAAATGAAAACAAGCACACAACCATCCAAAAGTTATGGGATACAGCAAAAGCATTACTAAGAGGGAAGCATATAGTAATACAGGTCCATGTAAATAGACAAGAAAGAGTTCAAATAAACAACCTTTTCTTTCAATTTAGGAATGAGAAAAAGAAGAAGCAGCAAATTCAACGTCAGTAGAATAACAGAGATAATAAAAATCAAAGCAGAAGTAAATTATATAGAAATTAAAAAGTTCAAAATATCAATGAATAAAAAGGTTGGTTCTATGAAAAATTAAACAAAATAGACAAACTTCAAGCAAGGTTCACCAATAAAATAAGGGAAAATCTCAAAAAATAGAAATTAAGAGGATAATTGACACTACTATGAACATCTATATGCTAACAATCTCAATAACCTAGAAGAGATGGACAAATTCTTAGATTTACACAATCATCCAAGATTGAATAGGAAAGAAATAGAAACCCTGAACAAACCAACCAGAATCAGTAATATTGAAACAGGACCAGAGGGCTTCAGAAGTGAATTCTATGGCTATTTGCTCAAACTCTTCCAAAAAATTGACAAAAGAAGGATAACAAAAAAACAAAGACGGCACACAAAAAAGAAAATTATAAAGAAATCTCCCTAATGAATACAGATGCAAAAATCCTCAATAAAATCCTAGGAAACTGAATCCAACAGTATATCAAAAGGAATATACAAGACAACCAAGTGGAATTTATTCCAAGGACACAAGGATGACTCAGCATCCAAATTCAATCAATCTAATTAACCACATCAGCAAAAAAGAAAGATAAAAACCATATGATCATACCAATAGATGCTGAGAAAGCATTTGATAAGATCTAACATACATTGATGATGAAAACCCTCAAAAAGCTGGGGATGAATGGCACATACCTTAACATAATAAGAGCCATTTCCAAAAAACCCACGACTAATATCATTCTCAATGGAGAAAAACTGGAAGCTTTTCCATTAAGAATTGGTACAAGACATCTGGGTTGCTTCCATACCTTTGCTATTGTGAACAGTGCCGCAATGAACATACGGGTGCATGTATCCTTTCGGATTAGTGTTTTTGTATCCTTTGGGTAAATTCCCAGAAGTGGGATTGCTGGGTCGTATGGAAGCTCCATGTTTAGCAATTTGAGGAATTGCCATACAGCTTTCCATAGTGGTTGGACCAGTTCACATTCCCACCAGCAGTGTAGAAGAGTTCCTTTTTCTCCACATCCTTTCCAGCATTTGTTGTTGCCTGTATTTATAATGTGTGCCATCCTCACAGGTGTGAGGTGGTATCTCATAGTGGTTTTGATTTGCATTTCCTTGATTATAAGTGATGTTGAGCATTTTTTCATGTATCTGTTCACCATTTGCTTTTCTTCTTTGGAGAAGTGCCTTTTGAGCTCTTCTGCGCATTTTTTGATTGGGTTATTGGCTTTTTTTTTTGTTGAGTTGTGTGAGTTCCTTGTAAATTTTTGTTATCAGTCCTTTATCAGATGTATTGTGTGCAAAGATCTTTTCCCAGTTGGCAGGGTGTCTGTTAGTTTTGGTTAATGTCTCTATTGCTGTACAGAAGCTTTTTATTTTGATATAATCCCATCTGTTTATCTTGTCTTTCACTTCCTTCGCTTTGAGGGATGTGTCTTTCAAGATTTTGCTGAGATGTATGTCATGTAGAGTTTTGCCTATATTTTCTTCTATACATTTTATGGTTTCAGGTCTTACATCCAGGTCTTTTATCCATTTTGAGTTGACTTTTGT
>PVIJ01008140.1:0-19523 GCA_004024925.1 Scalopus aquaticus
TTTTTTTTTTTTTTTTCTTATCTTCTGCCCTCCTAGGCACCCAAACTAAAGGATCATCTCCTCCATCTCCTTATCAAGTGTACTGTAACTTAAATTTTTAGGTGGTAATTGAGAGAAATGAAGGCCAGGACTATCATAGTAAAGTCATTAACTATGGAAAACACACAACATTTGAGAAGTTTTAGGTAAGAAACATTTGAGAAGTTTTAGGTAAGAAAAACATATTTTTCTCAAATGTTTATACAGTCTCCTACAATGTGTGTGTGTGTGTGTGTGTGTGTGGTGGGGGGTGGGGGTGGGGGATAGGAGCATGTGAGAGAGATGAGGATTATTAGGAAGTAATAAAGGTTAAGTGAGGTCACAAATGTGGGTCCCTAATTCTACAAGATTGATGTTTTTAATTCATTTTTTAAAATTGAGGTAACATTTGTTTATAGTACTATATATGATTTAGGGATAGAGGTTCAAACCTCTTTAGATGTATATTACTACACCACACCTATCACGAGGCACCCATAGTCTTCCACCATAGTCCATTGGACTCCCTATCTCCTATGCACCCCTTTTTTCCCCTTTAGTGGTCTCAGTTATATAGTCAGATTTCTGGATATGCTTGGTTAGATTCTGTTTGTTCCCTTGTTTTGCTTCTCTGTATTCCACAATGAGTGACATCATCCGGTATTTGCCTTTCTCCTTCTGACTAATCTTACTTATCATAACCTCTTGCAGTTCCATCCATGCTGTTGAAAATGACAAAGTTTATTTTATAGTATTCATTTTTATAGTATTCAATTGTGTATATGTGCCGTATCTTCTAAATCCATTAACTTGTTGCATATTTAGCTTGTTTCCAAAACTCAGTTTTTATAAATAGTGGTGCAGTGGACATAAGAGTACACATATCCTTCAAAGTAGTGTTTTTGCATTATTTGGGGAGATACGTAGAAGTGGAATTGCTGTAACAAATGGCAGATCAAATTTTTTAATATTTTGAGAAACCTCTGTACTGTTTTCTGTATGTAATGGAATAGTCTCCATTCATTCCAACGGTAGTGAAGGATTCCTTTTAACCCACATCCTCACCCATACTTGTTATCTTTGGTCTTTTTGATATAGGCCATTCTTACAGGTGTGAGATGTTATCTCATTGTAGTTCTGATTTGCATTTCTGATGATGAGTGATGGAAAGCATTTTTTCATGTGCCATGTGTATGTCTTCTTTGAAAGAGTGTCTATTTACCCCTTCTACCCATCTTTTTAAAGATTTATTTATTCATACAAGACTGGGGTATAGGCCAGAGGTGTGTGGGGTGTGAGAGGATTCACCGGCGACAGAGGGGGGAGCAAAACAGGCAGATTAAATGCAATACTCTGCTGAGGGGAGCAGTGGGCCAGACAGGAGAGATCTGCTGTGCCATGTAGGAAGCTCCCTGGCTGGGTATCGAACTCATGCTGCAGTGGCTGCAGATAGCTTCATAGTGCTGAGACTTAACCCCTTACACCACCAGGGAGCCCCTCTGCCCTTTTTTGATTGGATTATTTTTTTTCTTGGTGTTGAGTTGTATGAGTTTTTTTGTAGACCTTGACTATTAGGCTTGTCAGATGTATGTATTTTCTCCCCTTCAGTAGGGTGTCTTTTCATTTTGAAGATAGTTTATTTTGGTGTGCCGAAAATTTTTGTTTCATGTAGTCCCATTTGTTTATGTTTACTTTTGTTTCCCTTGCCATTATAGTTGAGTCACAAAGACATCACTGAAACTAAATTCATGGCCCATGTTTCATCTATGTATTTTGTGGTTTCAAATCTTATATACAAGTCTTTTATCCAATTTTTTTGTACAGTGTGAGACAGTGGTCTAGTTTCATTCTTTTTTATATGGCTGTCCAATTTTCCTACCTGCATTGTTGAGGAGACTTTACTTTTTCCATGGTATACTTTCGGTTCCTTTGTCAAAGATTAACCCTTTGCACTCCGCTGTCCCCTCTCAGGGGACATCGGAATTCTAGCATATCACTCGGATGTCCCCTCTCAGGGGACATTGCAGTTTATTAGTGATTACTAATAAACTTGCAACTTTTCAATGCAACTTTTTGAGACATGCTTGTTTCCCTGAAGTTTTATCTTGAAATGGCACAAGAAATTAAATCGAAATTTTCGTGTATCAAGAACGCGTCCATCCACATATTCTGCGGACAATAGATTAAACAATGAACTACATATTCCCAATGTGGGACAAAGAAAACAGGACTGCATTGTGTGTTCTAACAGGAAAAGACCTGGTGGCAGGCGTCAAACCACTTATTACTGTCAAACATGCACTAATCAGCCTGCAATGCATATTGGGGAGTGTTACAAAACTTATCATACTGTACAAAATTATAAACAATAAAATATTGTGTTTTTTTTCAAATATACATTCCTCGATGTCACCCAATTCATATAAGTCCAATATCATTGTAATACGTTACTTGGTTCCAAAATTATACTAAATAATACGAGGGTCTGTAAATGCACGTTTCCGCCGCAAAGTAGCGTCGAGTAGCTGCTAGCCAATGTCCAGAATGGTTCGGAGTGCAAAGGGTTAACTGTCTATATAGGTGTAGGTTTATTTTTGGAATCTCAATTTTATTCCATTGGTCTTCATGCGTGATTTTATTGTAATATCTTTCTGTTTTGACTACTCTAGCTTTGTTTTATAATTTGAAGACTGGGAGTGTGATATTCTGTTTTTCCTCTTTTTTTGTCTGAATTGTTTTGGTTTTCTGTGGGCCATGTAAATTTTGATGTTTGTTCTATTTCTTTGAATAATGCCATTGAAAATTTGATAGGGATTGCATTGAACCTATATAGTGTGTAGGTAAGATGGACATTTTAACAATGTTAATTCTTCCAATCCATGAGCAGTAAATATCTTTCCATTTCTTTATCTTTTAAAAATGTCTTACAATTTTCATTGTACAGGTCCTTTACCTCCTTTGTGAAGTTTCTCCTATGTATTTAGTTATTTTTGATGCAATTGGCAATTGTAAATTGGACTGTTTTCTTGATTTCTTTTTCTTCCAGTTCCTGATTTTTGTAATTTGATATTGTAATCTGCCACTTTTCTGTACTTATTTATTGTTTCTAATATCTAATAGCTTTTTCTTTTAGTGATGTCTTTAGGGTTTTCTATATATATTATCATGTCATTTGCAACTAGTGATAGTTTACTTCTTTTCCAATTTAGGTTCCTCTCATATATTTCTCTTACTAATTGCTCTAGCTATGAATCCATACTATGTTGAGTGTTTCTGTGGTTGATGTATAATTTAATTCCATTGTGGTCAAAAACAGTTTTTGAACCACTTAAATTAACTTTATTGAGACTCATTTAGTGTTGCACAGTATAGTGTAGCTTGGGAAAATTTAATGTGCCCTTGAAATAATATTTATTCTGCTGTAGTTTGTTGGAGTGTTACATAAATGTCAATTAAGTGAAAGTGTTGTTCAGATCTTCCATACAGTTGTTACCAATTATTTTATCAATTGTTCAAACTAATTATTGAGAGAGGCTATTGGAATCTCTGTAATTGTGGAGTTGTCTGTTTAGTTACCCCTTAGGATGGCATATCCTCTTAATAAATTGACACCCTTATCATTATAAAATAAACTTCTTGACGTCTAAGAATAGTCTTTGTTCTGAAATCTACTTCATATCATATTAATACAGCTATTCCAGCTTTCCTTTAATATTGTTAGCATGGTTGATCCTTTTCTATACTTTAGTTTTACTCTGTTTCTTCCTATCTGAGTTGGATCTCTAGCCAGTAGCATATAATTGTGTCTTTTTCTTGTTATCAATGTAACAATTTCTTCCTTATAATTAGATTTTAGACAGTTTAATTTAATGTTATTATTATTAAGTCTCTAGTTTACCTATTATTTTCTATTTTCTATTTTTTATCTTTAGTGAAATTTTCCTTGAACATTTTTTATTACTCAAGTACATTTCTTTTATTAGCTTATTAATTACAACTTTTACTTTTGTGTTTGTTTTGTATACAATAGTAAACATTTTTAACTTAATTCATTCTATCTTGTAGTGATATATATCTTCACATGTAGAAAAAGAACCTTACAAAATATTACAATAGTATACTTGCATTTTGCCCCATCCCTCTTTATGTAATATTCTACCTACGGTAATTTTTATTTGTTTAAATAGCTAATTATCTTTTTAAATATTTAAATAATTAGAAATACAATTTACTTATTATTGTAGTTACCACTTGTGCTCTTTGTAATTCCTTGTATAAATTCATATTTCAATTTTATTTCACTTTCCCCTTCCTGAATGAATGAATTTTGCTGGTGATACTTTTCTTTACCTTTTCATATCAGCAAGTCTTTGTTTTACATTTACTTTTGAAAAATATCTTTCCTAGATGCCACATAGAATCCTGGGTACTTTTCTTCTCTGTTGTATTGTTTCTGGTCAGAAACTAATGTTGTCATCCTTATATTTGTTCCACTCTATGTAATGTGATTTTTTTCATCTTCCTGCTGTTAAAATTTTCTCTTTATCACTGCTTTTGACAAATTTTATTATTTTGTGTGCTAGTGTAGTTTCCTGCTTGTTCATTGAACTTCTTGGTTCTGTGGATTTATCATTTTCTTTAAGTTTGGGAAATGTTGATCCATTCTTTCAAGTATTTTTTTCTGTTCCCACACATATATACTTCTTTTGGGGGGGAACTTCAGTTACACATACAGTTAGATTGCTTTAAGTTGTCCCATAGCCCACTTATGTTTATCTTATTTTAAAAATTCTTTATCCTCTCTTTGATTTTTTTATGGATAGCTTCTACTGCTATGTTGTAAAATTCAAAAACAAGACAAAATAAAAACAATTAGATTATGAAAATAAAATGTGGTTACCAGAGTCTGAGGAAGATGGGAGGGTGGACAAACAAAGTAAAAGTGATCAGTTGTATGATAATGGACAGAAACTAGACCTTGGTGGGAGATCACAGTGTATAAGGATGTTGAACTATAATGTTATATACCTAAACCTATGTAATGCTATAAATCAATGTTACTTCGATGAAAATTTAAGTATATTAATTTTAAATCAATTAAAAATTTTAATTCCAAATAAGAAAAGGTGATCAACATTTGATTCAAAGAGATAATTCACTAAAAATATTAAATCATTCTACCAATCAAAAGATATGCAGATTAAAACAATATGGTACCATTTTAAAAATCAGTCAATTTGATTAACCCCAATATCTAAATATAACAAGTTTATGGAAAAATGGTATTCTTATATACTGCTATCTAAATTGATTTAACACTTTTGGAAAGACAGGTAACAATGACCACTACTTACAGGCTATGTTTTAACATATTGTTCCTAATCTTACAAAAATGCTTGATAGTGGGTGGTACAGTTACAATTAATATATAAGAGTTGAATGATATACTTAAGGTCACATAAATAGGAGAATTAAATTTTGTATCCAGGTCTATGTCTCTAAAGCTTTTATTTTTTAATTACATTACTATTGTTTATGCTTTTTTAGCCAGTAGTTTCCCTTCTGAGATTTTATCTTAAGAATAATTAAATTTTAAAAAGTTATGATCACATAGATATTTGGAATGGTGTGGAATATAATAAAATTATTTTAAATAATTTATTGACCTTGTAAGTTATTGTAAAACTATAGTATATAGGTAAATAAATCTCATACACACACACACACACACACACACACACACTTAATGGAATATTAGCTAGTAGTCTTTATAGACTGTTGTGATGTCAAGACATATTTATGACTTAATATTCGATAGGAGCTCAATATAAAAACCTGTTAGTTGTACGTTTGCAAATGTCTAACATAAGCATATGAAAATTAGAAGAATAATATATGTATAATTGATCACAGTTATTGGAGGACATGGAATTATGATTTTTTTCTTTGTTGGTTCAGTGTTATTTTATTCTAAATTATTAGTAATTAAATTTTTACAGATAAGAGTCAGTATGGAGAAATGATAGATGGTCCAAAAAAGGTCATGGGTCATAGACTTTGAGACAAAACAGTGAGTAATCATTGTCATCATAGTCACAAGGGACAGATTCCTAGAAGAAGCTTCAGCCTTGAAAAATGGATAAAATTTAGATAGTTAGAATGCTGAGTTTTGCCCACTCAGGTCTATGAATTGATTTCAGACATACAGAATTATTTTTAAAAAGCTGATATTTAAGTAACAAATAATTCACTTTGTACCTTTGCCCTCTCGCTGTGATGGGAATAAGGTTTGTTTGGAGCTTTAGAAGAGGTAGTAAAGGAGAATTAATGTCTCAAATCTTCATTCTGAAAGGTTTAAATTTTATCATACACCTCTTCTGGCTCTTCATCTACTCTCTTCTTGCTTCTCCTCTGAGATGTAAGAGCATGTGGTATTAAATGTTTTGAAGGATAGTGCAGGAAGGAAAAAAGTACTATCAGAACATGCTTCTTTCTGTTCCCTGACTTTAAATGATAGTTTAGTCCTATTAATATCTACCAGTCATTCTCAGAGGTAGATATTCAAAGTCACCTTAGCATGCCTGGGCTGAACACAAGTCCAGGATGAATTTATAGGGGTGCCACACTTAATAAATACTGTTCCATTTCCCAGGAAAAGTGTTAAGTGATATTAACAGTAATAGATCTCGAGATCAGCACCCAGGCTTAGATGGTGCATACTTTGGCTAATGTATGCCTTTCTGAATTTATCTATTTATTTTACTACAACAAATAATTCATTTTTCTTTGACTCTTAACAAAATACTGAAATGCTGTGCCTCTTGTGTTTATGGGTGGAATAAAAAGCAATTAAAAGGCGTAGCAGGGAGGAAGTGGAATTGTCATGGGTGCTTCAGTTGACATGTTGATAAAATGTGTAAATAACATTATAATTATTTCTCTCAAATCTCCACATTCATTGAACAGTAATAGAGCAGTATGGCAAGTGGGTTGTTTGTTTTTAAAGCAATATCCTGAAGTCATCTCTATTCACCATCAATATAAAAATGAAAAGACACTAGAGACATTATAACCCCTGGCCTTTAGGGACCATATAACATTTCCTACTCTTTACCCAGCCTCCCCACCCACTGAATAAAATAACCATCATGGAATGCACTTTTCTCTTGCTTAGATTTGGTTTTAAAGTGAAGCATAACTTTCTGAATAATTATTTTGAGCTTGTAAATGGTGTCTCTCTATAACCAACCAAGCATATAACAAGAAGATGAAGATGAGACTTATTTTCACTTCATTTCACTTCTTTGTAATTGACAAGCTCTTGCTGGGTGTCAACTTTAAAAGATGACAAATCCTAAATCTTAGAGGACCCAATTCAATAGTTCAGCTTTCTAAATTGTTTGCAAATTAATCTACATTTTCAAATGAGTCAGGCATGAAATATAAGATGACATCTATATTACAAAAATATTGATTTCCTTGTCTTTCTCTTTTTCTCAGACAAAGACAAAAGGTACATTTAAAATGTTCATTTTGTTAAGAGATTGTGAAAATGAACATATAGTGTGCATTTTAACAGCACAGCTTTTTCTATTTCTCACACTAATTCACCTCTATCTTTTTAAAAATGCAAGTTATTCAGCTTGTAAATATTCTGGTGTTGATGAGGGAAAGATTAAATTTGTGAAGTATTTTTAGTACATTATATTTTTAATGAAGGTTCATTTGGGTTCAACAAGTGAAATGATAATTTGAGACTCGCTAATTTAAAGGCTAGCCTGAGCCTTCTTCTCAAATAGCCCTTGCTTCGGTGTACCCGATGTACGTAAACACTTCTGTGTTGTTTGCATTAATAGTTGCAATGTGCTCTGCACATTTTTCTAACTGAATTTGACATTACATTTATGCCTGCGATCTGATTTACTGAAGGGTATGAAATATAAGACAGACATTGTGGAATTTTCTATTCCTCTAAAATGAAATTTAAGATAATTTTTTAACTGCATTGATTAAACATATATTTTATACCTAACAGTTAACTCCAATATCACTATCAAAAGAAATTGATCTAAATTAATTAATGATCATTAGGGGACAGTCAAATCATATTTCTTTTAAAGATATCACATTTCAGATAACATTATTTCCTTAGTACTTTAACATACTCCATTAAGGAAGACTAGGAAAATATCACCATTTCAGGAAATAGTAAGAGGGAGAATTTTCAAGTTGCTTAGGTATTATATCCTTTCTGAATAACTGTCAGAATTATCATCATCAAGTATTATTGGACATAAAATTAATGTAAATAAAATGAATTAATAAAGGCAAGCTACTCATTTATATGAACAGGGTCACTAACCCTCTGGGATAGGAAACCTGATTATTGAAGCAGTCACAGTTAAATTCAGCAGGGATTTGTTTATTTAGGAACATTATATAAAAGCATGTATTTCTAGCACTAAGAGAAACTTTAAAGCCCCATCAATCTATGTAATTATTTTTATAGAAAAATCTGAGACCAGGATAATCAATTTAAATCCAAAAGGGGGGAAATAGAAAAATGGGCACTTCAAAAATAGTCTTTTGTATATTGTACACATCACTATGTGTAATACTGAAGAATATGAAGGTGGCTTTTTGCATATTAATAGATACTGTCTGAGAGCAAGACTGTAGCCCTAATCATGTGTCCCCACAATTCAGTCGAGTAGATGAAGGCTACAAAAGTTCTGCTCCTTGAGTTGCTGATTCAGCTGCTGTCATCAAAAGGGGAACAGAATTTTTATCTGATGTAAGTCAATGAAGGGAATATAATTTAATGAAAAAACTCTAGGATTGTAGAACAGAGGAAGAAACCAGACACTCTAATTTTGGGTTCCAAAACAATTATGCATGAGTCCTTCTTTGATTTCAATGGTTCTAATATTACCGTTTCACTAATTAAAGTTGAATCTCTTGACCGAACACACTTCATTGAACTATGTTGAATATATTTCCAAAATGTTCTGTCTCATACTGGCTATACTACACTGATAATTTCTACATCCTGCCATTTGGACATGGTGTCTTGAGTCCAGACAGTGTTAGTTACACATATGGGTTCTGATAATTTGTTTTTTCTGCCTTGGTCCATTCATAAATTCCAGCAGAAATCTAAGTTACCTTATTATAATATAGTTACTCATACAGGTGCATGTCTTCTTCCTTAGATTCTCTTGATGGTATGAATTTCTCCATAATGCTAAATAAATGAGCACAAAGTACAGGGTAGGTGTTAAAACCAATTTTTTTTCATGGAAAAAGAATGAATGTGAAAACATTTCCAGGATTATAATTTGTTCATGCAGTCTTCCAGCTATTTAAATGTCTTCCTTTCCCTTCTGTCATAAACTTAAGACCTGTTTAAGAAATATATAAATATATCAAATATATTTGTCACCTTTTCTCAGTCTCCCCTGAAACTTTTAATGTTGGGCTATGTCTTTGAAATACTGATATAAGGACTCAGAAGCTTTTCTGCAAAGCAGTTATACCTGATTCACTCTTTGGCCTGAAAGAAATTCAGATCTAATAAGAAAGAAAATGAAGTTATCCAAGAAAGTAAAGACACTAAAATGTTGATTGGTGAGAATTTTTTATTATTAAGTTATAGCTCTCCTCCATCACACTAATAAATCCTTGATTGTTCATATTATTATCACCCCCAAATAGCTGTACTTGAAAGATTATTAAAATACATAGTCAAGACAGTCATTCATAGTTTAATGCCTAGTAGATTTCTCTATACTTGTGAAAAAGTAAAGATTTATTAAATATCTGATAGAGATAAAATAATTGTGGATTTGATGCTTTTCCTTGCGTTATATATTCTCTCACCACCTCTGATCTAAGGTACTGATAATTTACTTTTCACTGGAAAATATGGACAATAATCCATTCACTCCACTTCAGTAGGATTCTACGTTTTATTTAATGTTCAGCATTTTCTCACGATCTGTGGATTTTACCACCATTACTTTTCATGATATGGATAATCTTTTTAGTTTAGAGCAGGGATTGGCAATTTTTTTTCTGTAAAGGGATAGACAATAATAATTTTTAGCTTTTTGATTTCCCCATAGTCTCTGTTGCAACTACTCAAGTCTTCCATCATTGTATAACAATATGTAATGGAATGAATGTAACTGTATTACAATAGTACTTTATAAAAATAGGTGGAAAGTTGATCATAGGTGGCCAACTCCTGAGTCTTCTTTTCCAAGGTTAATTGTACTAGCCTTTCTGCTCTGGGACAAATACAAAATTACAACTTTGAGTCCATGCACTTAAAGTGTCTTATTTTTAAATATTTTAATCTTTTATGATTCACATATGCATTTAGCCTTACTTTTATTATTACTGTGGAGTAATGATACTATGTCTTTTTTATCTTCTGTGTGGATGAAATTACAGAATGTGAAAATTTTGTAATGTGTGAAGCACCATGTAAAGCTATCATGAGATTATTTCGGTGGTCATTAAGCTGGAGATTATTCAAAGTTCTTAAACTATTTCTCTTGATAATAGGAAGTTTAAATATAAGGAGAAAAATCATGAGCTTTCTGATGAGATTTTTCAAGTATGTTCTTATCAAGGTTATCAAAACACATGCTCAATTTATATTAAATAGCTACTGAGGGCATCTTTGACTTTATACTATCAATACACTAGCATTACATTCATTTATCCTTATCCTTAGTCAGTGATTCAGGAATTCTTTATAGTATAAGCCCAGTTGCAAACAATGAATTCTCACTTAGCACACCATTTCTAATTAAGAATAAGTGAATGCTTCAAAATGTTGAGAAATTTAGTCTAATGGTTATGTTAGCATAAATAATATGATTCTAATCATACCTTTTCAGTTTGCTCTGATAATTTCCAGGCAGATTTTACTAGTTTCTCAAAGTCATGAATTTCTCTTTAATGTATAAAACTGCTTTCTAAAAAAATTAGAGCAGAAGCCAGGAAGAAAATGGAGTACACAGTCACTGAGCTGTGAAATGTGAAGATCTATTCAACTCCATTAACTACAAAATATACATCATCCACTCACGTACTGGACAATGAATGATTGTATATGAAGTGCTACATGTCCAAATTACTGCAAGATGAACACTTTAGTAAAGGTTAGATGCTACACATATCAGTTTAGATATTTTAACAGAAAGGTACGGAATGACAATCTTGAAGTCCTTTCACAAGCTTGACTCCCTCCAATTCTAATGAGCTCTATAGGAATTTTAGGATAGTCTCTGAGACTCATCCATAACCTTATTCCCAGGGTAGAGAAGAATAAAATTGTTTGCAACGCATTTCATTTTAGAAAACTTGTAACCCATGTAAGTTTTATTTATTAAGCACCTAATAAGTGCTTCTTACGTAAATTTTATGTGAGTAAAAGGAACAAATGGGAGGACAAATAAGTAGACATCTGTTTATAGCAAGAAACTTAGTGACATTTGTCAAACCTCAATTTTAGTAATTTTTTTTTAAAGATTTATTTTTTATTTATACATACAAGCTGGGGTACAAGCCAGAGGTGTGGGGCAGCGAGAGGGTTCACCGGAGACAGAGCGAGTAGCAGAACAGGCAGATCAGAAATACACTGCTGAGGGGAGCAGCGGGTGAGACAGGAGAGGTCTGCCGCACCATGTGGGATTCTCCCTGGCCCTGCGTCGACCTTGCGTCGCCGCTGCCGACAGCTCCACAGCGCAGCGCTTAACTGCTGTGCTACCAGGGAGGCCCTCAATTTTAGTAATTTTAAAGGGACATGATCAATATCTTTATTTTTAAATACTTCTCTAGTTATCTTATGATGTATATTTAGAAATCTCTCACAAAGTTTAAAAGGACTCACTTTTTATTTTCTGAAGGTTTTTCATTTTGATTATTCTCTTGCAAAAGGGATATTTTTTGAATTTCCACAGGGGAAAAATGCTAAACTTGAATATATATCATCATAACAATTAGCACATATGCTTATATGCATAATAGGTGACAGTATTAAGGACACAAACAGGTAAAATGGGTGTCATATCTCTCTTTAAACATTATATATATATATATATATATATATAAAAATATATGTAAACACACATATCAGGCATTCGTACATAGAACAATAATTCAAAACAACATAGTCAAAGTGACAAGTAATAGTTCAAATAAGTGAGTCAGGAACTCAAAAACACTAATAATATTTTCATTTTAATAAATTAACTAGCATTTATGATATACTTACCATGTGCTCAGTAAGTTCTATTTTTTGTGTATTATTTATTGCTCACAATGTCCTTATAAAGTAAATTCTATTATTACTCCATTTTACAGATGATAAAACTAAGAATTAGAGGACATAGGAAACTAGCCTCAGTTCACATAGCTAAAATGCAGCATAGTCAGCATCTAATCCCAAGCAGTCTGAGTCCACACTATAAATTACCAAGCTATCTTTTCACCCTTCAGGTAACAGACTTCTGCCGATACAAGGGCTCTTGACTTTCATATGATTGATTTTGAAATATCTGTATCATTTATCTTCCAAGATCCTTGACTCATATGATTGATTTTGAAAGCTCAAAATTTCATACATTTCTATGACATCTGTAAATCACATGCACAAGTTTTATTTTGAAAATTCATTTAATAAGTAGATATTTTGAGCTACCATAGCATGATGCTTGCCCTTAAAATGACTTATCATTGCTTTTGTGCTTTTGCACAATTATTTTTCATTCTTAATTAGAACCAAATAATGGAAATGCTAGTACCACTCTACTTATGAGAGATGTTATAAAGGTAGAATTGTTCAAAGTTTGAAACCACTGTTAACCTGGAAGCCATAAGTCTTTAGTCTTATTCATATTTTCACTGAACTTGAGCCAATTAATTAAATTGTAAAAGAAAAGATCAATATTTATTATGAAATATGAAATACTGGGTATCATCAAAAACTCTGCCTTTAAGGTAATCAGAATTAAGAGTTCTATAATGTTAGTCTTTTTGGAAATTTTCCCTCCCTCATCAGTGCATAATACTTAGGTTTATTGTTTATCTCAAATGTTAGGTTTTCTTGTGCTTATTTTCAGAAACTGATTTGTATTAAATTTATGAACTTCTCGTGGTGTAATGCTACAATATTTAATTTTATATGTTCAAATTTTACTTAAGCCTTAAAAATATTTTCATCACTTATCCCACTTGAAAAACAAATATTTTCATTCCCATTTCTTGATCTGTAAATTGTCTAGCATGTGAAGAGGACCTGTGGTGGAAGGGATGGCCACTCAGCCAGTGGAACTTATTTGTACAGCTATCACCAACTTAAAATTAAGGGAGAATAAAGAATGATCAGTCAAAATAGACACATGGTCTGTTCATTACTTGTTTTGCAGGAAATTTCCAGTTCTATAATTGTGATCTAACATAAAAATACTAGAACTCAAAGATGTTTTTCTTTGAGAAAATAAAGTTATCTTTGTTAGAAAGCTGCAATTATGAAAATATGTAATTATGAAAAATCACTTTCCCTATTTTCAAGTTTTCCTGCAATAATCTGAGAGAAGTTACACTAAAATTCAGACTTCGGCATTTGGTGGGAATAAATGGACAGAATTTTCTCTTGTTTAACCCACAAACAGGTTTTCATTTTAGAAAATTTTATTGCTCAGTATTTCAGGTGGTAAAGACATTGTATTTTCAATGTTCTGAATTAAAAACTAGTTACTGGCTTTAGTTTACTTGAGATGAATTTAACGAAATGGATCTAGAAACCAAACAATTATTCCATATCCATTTTATTAACACTTCCTACAATGCAATTTGACTTTAGACAGTTTATATGGAATCTTAGTGTAGCATCTGAGTAGAAAAATAATGCAGTTTGAGTTTGATGACTTTCTCTTCACCAATTCTTTGAATTATAATTCCTATGTATTTCAATCAATCTCTTTAATGGCACCAATCATTTTTGCGGGGTCAGGGTTTTGCCATAACATAGATTAGTATGGTGTAATAATTTTTCTTTGTTAGTGCAGCATAACTAATTAAGTACTTCCTTTTAATGTTTGATTGAATTTGGTAAAAACCATAGTTCAAACAAATGAAGGTGTGTCACTGACCTCAAATGGGACCTGTGTTTAAGGAAATCATTTGATGGAGCAACTGAATTAGTGTTTTTCCTCACTCTATTTTTATCATGATATGAAATACCTCAGGCTGGTTTTAAATAATGAAAATAAATTTGTAAAATGTTTATTAAATTGTGAACCTTCTAGCTCTGATGAAAATTTGAACACAAAACAGAATTTTCTTTATATATTATATATAGCGATATGTGATTTATATAGAAATTTTATAGATTTTTCCTTTAAAATGTATTAAATCAAGACAACTGCTTGTTGTGTCCCATTTATCATAGTGCCACTTTATTTCAGTGTTGTCATGTGAATAATAGGCAATCAGGACAGAAAGTTTTCAAATTGCAGTCCTCTAGATGTTACAATTAAATTAATTACAAATCCAGAATAAACAGTTCTTAATCACATCAAACAGTTCTGCCACATTATACACACTTTTGTTATGATGTAAATTGAAAGTCAATGGAATATTTTTTTAAATAAATAAAGCCGTGTGTTCACAAAGCTCCAGCTAACCCCTCATTAATAAGCAGATGCACTGAAAAAGATGTGCCCCAAACATCTGCTCTTGCTAAAAATGACATTGTATTTTTCAATTTTAGTATTAACAATTTGACAATCTAAATAGTACTTATTCCCAATTTTTATATGAACAAGCAGCATCTAAACAGTTCTTATGTATTTTATTCATGGACAAACCAGCTTGACAAAATAAGCTGCTTTCATGAAAGGTTCAAAGAGATAATGGCAGCCAGGGTATCTTAGTCCAGTGGGCTGCTAAACACAAAGTACCATAGACTGAGTGGTTTTAAACAACTGAAATCTATTTCTCACAGGTCTGGTGGCTGGAATCAAAGCACAGGAAGATTCTGTGTCTGGTAAACAACTGCTTCCTAGTTCATAGATGGCTGTTATTTCCCCGTCTTCACTTTGCAGACAGGATAGAGAATTCATGTGGTCTTTTTATAAAGGCACTAATCTTATTCATAAGAACATCAACCTTATAACCTAATCACCTCCCTAAGACTCTACTTTCAATACTCTCACATTGGAGATTTGGTTTTAACATATGCATTTGGTTGAAACACAATTAGCATGTAACACAGGGAATGTTAAATCTTACAGCTAGTCAAGGAGAATTACATGAAGACCCAGATCCTATTGTGTTGGAATTATGCGCTAAATAGGATACAGTGAGTCATTATTCTGGGTCCTATTTCCTGTGGCCAGGTAGCAAGAGACTGAAAATAGCTGATTAGAGGAAGGAAGAAGATGAAATGAAGAAAAGAAATTGGCTCTATCAGCAACTGGTGATGAGAAACAGAGAGAGAGGTAGGGGAACAGAGAAGGAGAAAGACCGATTAAGAGAGACTTAATAATAATAAACCCTTCAATCACCTCATGATTCTTAAGTGAAAGAACTAGGACAGCTTTTGTACATCTAATAAGAGCTAAGAGGTCAGATTTGAATTGGGTACCAGTTTTCCTAAGACTGTGACCAAGACCTTGCCTCCACCAGCATCCTGTGATTCAGCATTATTTTCATTCTCTGGTCATGGAAGATTTCCTTCAAAACAAGGTTTATTTTGTAGCTATTTTGTGAAGTATTTAGGTTTATTCTTTGTTCTTTTCCATTTAAATATCCCAGTGCAAGTCAACTTTCAGTAGTGATATTCAACTTCCCTTTATCGGGAAGTTACAATCTTCTTGGTTTTCTTATAGACTCCTATGAGGGAGTGTTGGTTTCATTAGGTCATATGTTCTGACAGCTGGAGGCTGCTAAAACATACAGCAACCTGAACAACTAGCTAAGAACATTTTGTAAGAGGTGCTGCTGCTTTGGATTTGAATCCTGTGACTACTGAAATCTAAACTGGAAGCATTTGGGGAAGAGGAATATTCAGTTCAGATATCTTTCTATTAAAATACCTGGAGGTGTTTCTAAACTTCAGACTTTCAGGAGGTGACTAAAGGATTAGTTGAGAATGACAAAAGCCCTACTTTGCAGTGAGAAATCTATGTGATGCAAAAATACTATCTTAAACAGCATTATATATTACAAACTATAAATAATATATAATCAAGCCCAGATATATATGTTAATTTACTCCACTATTGTAATGAAAAAAAATATTCAACTCTGTTGTGGTCTTCTGATGATTTTATGTTTTCATTATTTATTCATTTAACCACATATGTTTTAAGTAAACACACAGATGCTGCCCTAAGAACTGAGGCTGCATATTCCTATTCCTGCTGCTAAAAGTCTTGGTTTCTACTGAAGCCACTCTAATTGCCATGTTAAGTCAAGTAAGGGTTATCATGGGAGCTTATATGGCTGCAAAGAACTCAAGTCATTTTAATGCCTTGTGAAATTAGGAAAGACTTCCTAGAGAAAATCTAGTAGAAACTGAGACAAGAAAGCAGAGCGAGGGCCTCCCTGGTGGCGTCCCGGTTAAGCGCTGTGCAGTGGAGCTGTCGGCAGCGGCAAAGCGAGTTCACTCTGCCCGGGAGATTCCCACATGGCGAGGCAGACCTCTCCTGCCTCACCAGCTGCTCCCCTCAGCAGTGTATTTCCGTCAATCTGCCTGGTCTGCTCCCCACTCTGTCTCTGGTGAATTCTCTCACTGCCCACCCCCACCCCCGCCTCTGGCCTGTACCCCAGCTTGTATACATAAATAAATAAATCTTCAAAAAAAAAAAAAAAAGAAAGCAGAGCAAAAGTTATCTGGGGGAAGAGATTATGTAAGAGTGTTTTTGGTGATGCAAGTAGTATCTTTACATCCCTATTTCAAGGGATTTACTTGGAATTTAGGTCAAGTACAAAAATTAGATTTTATTTTTAAAGAGTCTTTATTACTATCTACCAAGATTTTATTTCCTTCCATTAAACCGTGCTGTACAGCACTGCTTTTTCTCCCCTTTTTTCTTGAGAATGATAGCTGCTCAATGATGATTTTTTTTTTTTCTTCTGAGCTCTTGTGCCTGAGTGCCTAGATTCTCTACTGGTTTCTCTATGATGGAATGAATGAATGAAAGGGTAATGGCCACACTCTCTGAATCTTGATTAAGAGAGAAATGTTTCAGACATTAGAAAAAATATTTTGATATCCATGTATCAACAGCTAAGAAAATATTTTCAGGAACAAAAGGCTAAATTTCAGAGTGGAAAACAAGGTGAAATGAACAAACTGCCTATAACTTTTGTCTAGACTAAAAGAAAGTCTGTTCAAAAATTTCAAGAAACTTTTATACAATTATTTTCTTAACTGAAATGGAATACAGTGGAGGATTCTTGGGATATTGGTGGTGGGTGGGGTAAATGTTGAACCTATAACCCCCAGAACAGATATAAAGGCATCAGCCTACTTTACCTCAATAAACCTAATTTGGAAAATAAAGTGTCTTATAGAAAACTTAAGTGATATTACATATGTCCAGGAGCCACTCTAATCTTGGAACATTAAAAGTGTTAGAGGCCATTGACCTAAGAAAGATTACCAACAGTTTTAGCATCACTCTTCAAGCTAAGTTAAAAACAATGTCATTTATTTTCCAAAGCCTACTTTCTTTCCCATATTATACTAAAAGCACTTAGATTATAATAATTATCTTTAGAAGACATTCCTTGTACCTTTCTGTTTTTACTGAGTTGTTCACTTTTTTTTTTTCTTTAAACCTTTTGTTTTAGAATGACTGCTTTGTTTTGGTTTATGTGAAAGATAGTATTTATTTACTCAATATTATTTATCAAAAATCCTGCTATGTAACTATACTCTGCTAAACCCCAGCCTACAACAATTTTTAAGAATTCTGTCTTCTACCAGGAGAAATAGTCATGAAAACCAACAATTACAAAATGTCGAAAAAAGATATTCTAGGGTAAGGTTATACTTGGATGTTAGTTCAATAGGCAAGGTAGAGCTTTTTAGAAAATTTTGCAATGAATTAAATGAGTTTTGCAGGATACAGAGGCATTAGAGGGAGAAGATAGTCTATGCCAATGGAACAGCATGCTGGATAACTTAGCGTAGAGAAAGACCAAAGACTTAGATGGATCCACATCAAGATCTCAGCTTTCTAAGCTGAGTTAGAATTTTATCCATAAAGATATGAATAGGGCCTCCCTGGTGATGCAGAGGTTGAGCGCTGCGCTGTGGAGCTGTCGGCAGCACACAATGCAAGTTCGACGCCCAGCTGGGGAGAGTTCCACATGGTGCGGCAGACCTCTCCTGCCTCGCCTGCTGCTCCCCTCAGCAGTGTATTCCTTATCTGCCTGTTCTGCTCCCCACTCTGTCTCTGGTGGACCCTCTCACCGCCCCATGCCTCTGGCCTATACCCCAACTTGTATGTATAAATAAATCTTTAAAAAAATAAGATATGAATAACTATTAAATTACTTTAAGTGTGGGAATAATATTAAAGGGTATGGTTAACAAAAAAGTAACTCAGGCATTAAGGAATATGGAGGGTAGATTGGGGGAGGGGTTAGGGCACAGAACTTTCTATTGTGCTTTGTTGCTGTCGCAGAATCTACAAGTCATACAAAGTTGAACAAGATCACAGCTCCCACACTGCTATCTATTGAAAGTTAGCCCTCGACACAAGGGTTTGTAAAAAAAAAAAAAGGTGAACAAGATCTAGTCAATGACCATATGCATAACAATTTATCTACTAATGTCCTCATTCATCTAGCTCCTTCCTTTTTTTTCCCCTCAAAGTATATTTTAATATGACTCATCCCAAGTTACTTGGTATGTCATTAGGATTAGGCAGGTAGAATAGGTAATACATGCAAGTAATTACCTAAATTATATAGAAGCATGCACCAAATGCAGGTGAGTTGCTTAAAATAATTGTTCTAAGAGAGTACAACCAGGACCAGTTCCAACTGAGATGATTAGAAATGCATCAAGGGAGCAAAACCAAGAAAAAAAGTTCTTGAGAAGGGAAATGTTATAACCTTATTTTGAGACTACCCAAATATCCTCAACACATCCTAGTTTAAAATTATCCAATATCTGGAAAAATAATTAAAAATGAAATTTATGAATGAGGCAAAAGTTATAAAGTCTCTTAAGGCAATTATTACATAATGCAATATAGAATTTATAGATGCTTCTAAAAAGGACATTTTATTTATTTTTTTAAAATATATATTTTTATTGTTATTTATGTCTTTTACATTTTGTATTCCCCTTGGGTAGCCCACCACCAGTTCACCCGTGATCCATCTCCATGGTCCCTTGTGTTCTTTTCTATTCCATTTTGTGCCCTTTTCCTTCCCTCCCTCTGCCTCCCTTCTCCCCCCCCCTCCACTGT